>CEMG01178268.1:12406-23854 GCA_001179705.1 Baeospora myosura
TAGGAATGAAATTGGTACTTGTAAGCGTACAGTAAATGTCCTTGTTATAAAATTATCCGGGAGAGTCCGTATGTAAGACTGCCTCGGAAAGAGTCCCAGCACCAGAATTAAAGGAGAATGAGAATGGTAAGGGTACAAGTGCAGTGGTAAGTCTATAAGGCATCGTCATGAATGTGGAGTCGTCACCAATCATATACTTCTGCATATGGCGCAGTCGAAATGCAGGGTGGTTCGGAATATGGCGGCTGCGGGAAGAGAAATATGTCAGAATCGATAACCAAGAAGAGTACAGCATATGGCACGAACGCAAAGCAATCAGTGCCACGAATACGCTAATCACGAGCACGTAAACCAGTCCGTATTTTATTATCTATGTTCGTATGTTCAGCGCAAATCACAGGCAAGAAGGCAAGATCACTTACGATCCAGCGACGCTGTCTCGTTTGCTTGATCGAATACAGAGGAGCCCTGATTTGCTTCGATGGTCGGAGCCAGACTGTGTACACGTCGTGAGTAGTGGATGACATAGGAAGATAAAGAACATACACAAAATTGTCGCGTGGAAACGATCGAAATAGGGGATAAGGATGGGGGGCGTCAACATCAGCAGGAGCAGATGACCAAGAAGCAAATCCGAACTCCACAACGAAAGCTCTATAATCTTCACCACAAATTCACGAGCGGGTTGGGACATGACATGGGCCCCGAGTCCTCGGCCATACCATCTGCCAGTCCACCATGCACGATTAGTTTCGTCGTGCTTAAATTCGCGCGAGAGGAAGATTGCAATCAGGGCCTTGTGAACAGCCCGTTGAATGGCTGTCACTGCGATAAGACCCAGAACAGCATGAGAAACGTCCCACGATTCGAGGAACCACTGTTGATGGTTTGTCAGTACAACGCGTCATATTAACGAGTGATATTGAAATAGCTACTCACCAGGAACTCAAAGAAGCCGACCATGCCAACGACACCAAGGAAATGAGCAATGAAGGCCATGACTGAACCGAACATTGGGTATCTGGGGTCAAGCATGGGCCCCAGGAATAATGAGATCAGGAAAAGAACGAGAAGGACGGCGGCGTTCCAGACAATGGGACCAAGTGAGATGACTGCGATGCGAATCAAGGGGCTCGGTGGTTGTTTACCATCCACGGGGAAGGACTTGACGAACATGTACGCAATGACGAAGAGGATGGCTAGTGTGATGGGGAAGATGATCTCTGAAAAGATTACCGCCCGCCAACCCGCTCGGGGAACATCTCCTGACAGTTTCTCGGAGGGATGCCCGAGTTTCTTCTTCTTGTAGCCTGTGATCATGGTCCGAGAAAGACGACAATAACCGATCCATGAGTTGTTGTGTGACCGAGAATTGCCCCGACACATCCATCTCAAGAATTCTCTGCGCGATAGAATGTTAGCTCATGGTGAAAGGGCATGAAGGTATTCACTGACCGGTAGTCGATTATGAAGTCCGAAAATACGAATTGATGTGGGTTGAACAGGAAAGGCGCAATGCAGAGAGATACGATTGATATCCAAAAGTAGATCAAGTAGGGCGTCCACAGGGTCAGGGTGACGTAGAGCAGCATGATCAATGTTCTTATCCCGAGATAAATGCTTGGTCCAGCAAACCGCGAAAACAAGATGTTGAAGTATATTCTGCTCGTTGCAAAGCCTCGGCCGGTCGCAATATACCTGGCACCTCCGAATGTCAGATTGCTGAGGATGGAGTGCGTGTAAATCTGAGTTGAGAAGACCTCGAACACTGGCGACAGCGAGCCAAATTGTTTGGCGAGACGGAATATAGCTTTCCATGTTCCTCGCTCGACAAGTTCTGCGAGACAGGAGTTAGACGAACGAGCAGGACAAGATAAAGTAGTCGACGTACCCTGTAAGAAGAGGGGCAAGAACGATATCATGAATACCAAGAAGATACTGATGATGCAACGGTTGATCCAATCGAAGACAGGTACGAGATTGTAACATCCGGCTTGGCCTCCTATGAACTGTCCAGCATCGGTGTACTCGCAGATATCCAATTGTGAATTTAGAGTGCCCAAAAACACCACTGGGAGGAAGGGCGATCAGTAAACGGACTTTTATTAGCAACTGTGACTTACTTGTCACGATGAAGATCTGCACCGAAAGAATGACCAACATGTTGTTAATGTGGAAACCCGGATGCCCATAGTAGAATGTCAGGAAGCGGTCGATGGGAAGCTGCGTTCCGAGGTAATAGTATTCCCTACTCAGCATCTGCTCACCCATACCAGTTCCGATCTTCGTCTGGAAATTCAAGATGGTACCGAATCCAAGATCTCGACCCTTTCCACACTGATAGTACTCGGTATGTTTGATTCTGGCGCCACGTCCGAAGGCGTTCATTCCCGCGTAGATATCCTCGTTGAGATGGAGTCCCTTCTGTGCCTTGGACACACCGCCACGAGTTGTCATGTACAAGGCATTGAGGAAATCAGGATGACCGTAATGGAGCTTTCCGCCGATCCATGCCATCGAACGCGCTGACAAGGTACCGAACGTCTGCTCTTTTCCAGCGGCCAGATCACCAAGAATACCGATGTTTTCAGAGAAGATGTATTCGCGGGCACCCACAATGGCAACGGGAGGCTTGGCGAAGTCCTTGTGCCCCCATTGCGCATACGGACTTTGACTCGAGACGGTGTACTCCTCGAATTCCGCCAACACGTTGCGGATCTTCAGACACTCTTCCAAGTAGTTGTCCTGGTTGGCATCGATGAGCTGTAGGTATTCACCGCGGTAGAAGATGATTGCATGGTTCTGGTTGTCCGACTTTCCATCACCCAAGATCGGGTTACCAGGGAGTTCGATGCGGAATTTGGGCCTGCGTCGACCACTCATGGCATCGAACTCGCTATGTCCATCAATCAAGGCCGAGAAGATACGAGGATCGCCGCCTTCTTTCTTCGCCGACTCCTCTTCGAGATAGGCGATCTGTAAGTCGGGGTATGCGCGCAACAAGAACTCGGCATTCTCGTGCTCTTCCTTGTTGAATTTGGAGTAGCGCTGCATCGAGACGAGGAACTTGAATTTGCGACGCGCCATGCGCTCCAGTTCACGCTCGAGCTTGTCAGTGTTACCACCAAATAGCTGAACGACCTCCGGGTTCTCTACGCGGTAAAGCAACTTAATGGCTTTGGAGTAGTTCATCATGCCGGAGACAGTGCGGTAGAGGGTTTGGGCGCGTAACGAGGCCCAGATTCTGGTGCGCAGAGTAAATTCGGGGGCGGCGCTCTTGAAACCAATGAAATAGAAAGGCAGGTCGTCCACTTTCGATTTATCCTTCTCGTCTCCACCGAATGGATTGGGCCCGTTGAACATCTCAGACTCCTCCGCCAGGATCTTGGTATCCTTGACGAAATTCTCCCATTCTACTGGGTGAAGTTGCTTAAGATATTCGAGGAGAGTCACGCGCGTATTCTTGTCTTCCTCGCGGATGATCTCTCGCAGTGAGAGCAGGATCTGGAAAAAGATTAGAAAGCAGTCAGCGCACGTTCAAAGTCTTCAGCCCGAGCGACTAACCTTTTCGCTGTAATGAGGGGTCAAGACGGTGAACGTAGGCATGGCATCGACGGGGAGGGGCTCCGGAACAGCCGTCGTCAACGATTGAGCAAAGAATGAAATTCTGCGCTCGGCCTCACTGCCTGGCGGGAAGAACTCGCCCTTGAATCCGCTATCCCTCTGTGAGATGAAGAAGGGAGGAGCACGAAGACTCCGTCGACCACCAGCACCAGTGTCAACCTGATGATAGAGCAGCTTCTGAACGTGATCGATGGAGAGCAAATGCTCCCTGTACATCGAGATGATGATAGCGTTCCAGATTTGGGACACCAGGACCTAAGGCACCATGAGCATGTGTTCGCTTTGGACTACCAAAAGAGCTTACCTTGGGTTTGTATTTGACTTCCATTTCCCTCGTTGCCAAAAGCTTCGCGTAGATTCTCTTCGGTAATCTTGTGTAGATATCCTTCCATGGAGTCCAGATAGAGAGACCGAGCGAGAATGATCTTCCGATACTGAATACCGTGTTCCAGATGATATACCAAAGGAAAGTGTCGAGGAAAAATAGCACCAGATCCATGAGGTACATGATGGTCAATGTGAATGCCGCGTGGTTCCTGCAAAGAGCGTCGTTGAAGAACTTGTCGTTACATCCCTGCACCTTCATACCGACCATGACGCGGATGGGATCACGGAATGACAAGGTGAGGAAGAAGTAAGATTCCGTGAACTTGCATCCAAAGACCAGCAACCAGAGTAGCACGGACGCAACTCGGTTCTTCGTGTCGAGCGATGGGTAGCTGGCTGTGAACGTCTGGCTCGCCAGATACTTCCGCGACTTTCCGGCCACTCGATCGCCAAACATTCGCCCGGAGGGCATGATCGCAAAGAGCAGCGTGGCCACAACGGAAATGAAGAACTGGACAATGCCGAGGATGAGCGCGAGCTGACCACTTTCCTGGTTATGGACTACGATGCCGATGTAGAACGTGGGACCGCATGTCAATCCGAGGGTGATTAAGAGGAAGACCAGTCGTCGCGTGAGATGGGAGGTGTTGTTCCAGGTGGTGGGTATGTATGAGAATTCGGTGAGGGTGGCGAGGATCATTATAAGAGTGGCAACTGCACCGCCAAGCGCGGTTGCACTCCATGTCATGGCAGGCGTGGATTTGCCGTTGACTGCATAGATGGTGGGAGAGTTGAAACATGTGTAGAAGTAGTAGACGGAGATGTGGATGACCCAAATGCGATTGAAATTCACAAGAAGATGACCAAAGGAGCGTTTTTCGAGATATGTTTTGAAAAAGGCACGATTCCAGTCAATCCTGTCGAATTTCATGAACCGTTGTGAGGGCGCCAGGTCTACAAGACGAGACTGTATAAAGGTTAGAGATGTACGGAGGAGCAAAAGGTTAGAGTACTGACCTTGTCGTTCAACACTATCCGAGCAATTCCTTCAGGATACCAGAAGAGCTGATTGACATCGTCATACCCGACGATATCTTGATGATCCCTTTCCCTCCTCACGAATTTACCATCCACAACCTCATAGCCCTGGTCTCGAATAAACCGGTAGAGTGGCTTGATTACCGAACGCAGATACAATCCCTCCGGAACCGGCTCCATCCGGTTCTGACACTCTGGTGACCGGTAGTAGTCATCTGCACACTTGAAAATGAAACAGAGACATTCTGGTACAAAGCGCACTTGTGCAGCCTCGCCCCAACAGAGCAGGTAGAGCGCAATCTGCCGTAGACGGTCATATTGGCTCATGTTGTTCATGGCCTGGCGCCAACGCTCCATGGCTGTGCCGAGTGACTTCTCATGGGGTGGGCGCTTCCCGCCTCGTTTTGATTTGAGACGGTTGAGGCCGGGATTCTGGGTGTGCCCGACAGCGTCGTCGAGATCGAGTTGAGCTGCGAAATACCACTTGCGGTAGTTTGCGTTGTGACCACCGATGTAGTCGGCGTGGAGGGTTAGTAGTGCTTGATTTGGAGACATGCGGGACGCCCTGCTGTCGAGCAGCTGCATCAAAAAGTCGAACTAGTAAATGAAACCATGTCAGTCCCAAGTGTTTTACGCAAGACCAAGGTCATGACGACTGAGCGGTAATGCCAAACAACCGCAAGGAAAAAAGTTCTCACAACGGCCAAGCATCGCCTTGGCAGGAAAAAGGTCATTACTCACCATATTTCGCATTGAGTCTCGCTGGAAGCCAAACTTCTGCGTCAGATCCAAGAATATGTCCTCGATCTCCTCCTTCGAGAGCGGAATTTGGCGCTCAGCGGACCACGCGGGGTAAGCGTCGCGTGCGCCAGACGGGCCGTTGTAGTCGACAAAGGTGGGCGTTGAGGAGTCGGGATAGCCCATCCGTGGAGGCCCAAGTGACTCTGCAGATGGAGCATAGCGCTGGCCATAGACATCTCCGTCCGAATCTGTATCTGGGGGGGCTGAGGGGGTATTTTAGCGTGCGAAAGACGTGGAAAAGTGCTGCAACTCACGATACGGATCGTAGCCAGGGTTGTTGTCGTAATACGCAGGATCATTAAGAGCAGGATTGCTGATATCGGAGGCATAAGTGTCCCTGCGGCCACCGTAGTCTACATTGTCCGATTCTTGGTCGTAATAAGCGCCTCGCTGGGTCGGTGGGGGAGGACTAAAAGGATCATTGTTCATATGCGAGTCACTCGGGGGCGAGGAAGAGGAATAGCCCTCCTGGCCAGTGGGACCCGTACGGGCAGGCATGGTGGTCAGAGGAAAGATGGACGACGGTGGTTGAAATGACGAAAACGCGCAGAGCGTGGCAACAGCACAGCCACCTCGTCATTCAAAGTCCGCCAGTGCTGGGTCGAGATTCATTTAGCCTCAATACGCGCCCCTTGAATACGGCTGAAACTCGTGGATTCTCATCTCAAAAATACTGCGGGCACAGTGAGGCTACGAAGGAAACAGATTTGCAGTCTGGAGAGGTTTCCCAAGTCTGTGGCGTCGATGTGCCTTATCGGGTCGGAATCTGTGTCATCTGCTGTGCCATGTCCCAGGACTTTAGCTCTCCAAAATTACCCTCTCCACGGCTTTCCTGTGAGGCCCTATCGTCGAAGGCTACTTATGAGTCTTCCAGAGGCTCTTCTGAAAGCCCTTTAGCCTCAGGATCCTTCTCGATGTTCTCGCAATACGCAGGGGATTATCACAACCGCTCGCCTCAGAGTCAGTCGCCCCCGTACGCCGGGGCGTCGTCTCAGCCTTTACAAATGATTGGAGCTCACCAACCCCATGGGACAAGTCCCATCGGCCAACCCATCCACTTTACCTCTGGCCAATTTGCTGGGCGTACAATCCGTGCAGAGCTTCACGAACAACAAAAGGCAGATCTGGGGAGAAAGTCGGTGTATTTCTTCTTCGATCTTGGCCTCTGATGCTGATACTCTTGATCGTCTAGGTATGCTCGGGTAGATCGCCGTCCACTCGACCCTCCGCCCGTTGTCGTTCTCCGCCTCTATCAAGTCTTCAATTATGACACCGACCAAGAGTCAGAGCGCGAGATAGACAATTATGAGTGAGTTATCCTTTCAATAATGTCGATCATGTAACCCTACGATCTCAACATGAAACGCGCCAGCGACATACAAGTTCTCGGCCTCGTGTGCACGGTAGATTTATTCCCCGTGCCTACGACGAACTCGCCGCACAAAAACATCCCACGCAGGTACACAGGCAGTGGCCCAACTTCCCACTCCGCCTATTCCGTATCGCATTTCCCTTCGGACCCCAGCAGGGAGACTGCCTACCAGTATGCCCCCTCCAATGCCTATTCCCAGCCCTCGCCTTCGCATTCCATCAGCACCATAGGCTCCCCGCTCCATGTCTCTGCCTCGCCAGAGGCATACCATCCCCCCTCCGACATTGTTAACCACATAGGCGAGTTCCCTATCCACGAAAGCTCCAAAGTCACTCACGCTCTAGTTGGCGCGACGTTCGTCCAACCCTACAAAATTGACTGGGATGGCAAGAAGAAGTTGATGTTTGTCTTCGCGGTTAGTTCTGAGATATTGCCGTGACAAACCATTGTCTCATGACATCTCTCCAGGACCTGGCCGTCAAAATCGAGGGCAGCTTCGTTCTACGTTATCGCGTGTTTGACCTCTTTTCGACGACGCCTATGGGCCCCGATCACGATGGACGCTCTGTCCAAGCGGAATGTTATGGTGGACAATTTCGTGTATATTCCACGAAGGAGTTTCCCGGGCTCCAGGCGTCCACCAAACTGACAAAGGTATATACACATCCTGTGCTTCATTTCCTTCTCTAACGGACATTTTCAGCACATCGCACTCTACGGCGTGCGCCTCAACATCCGTGAAACTGAGCGTCGCCGCAGGAAGAAGGGGGAGACTGGAAGCTCCAGCCCACCTGACGCTCCGAAAGGAAAGCGCAAGCACATCGAAAATCCAGAAAACGACGAGTTTGGCCGTGGGAGTGATGAAGATTGAGTTCTGACTGTTCCGCTCTGTTCTCTTGCTTTGCCTTTTGCTTTTGCTGTATTCGCCGCCTGACAGACGTTTGCTGAGAAATTCGCTGTTCATTTCCCTCAGTCACACATATTTCCGAGCAGTTTTCGCTCAGTCCGGACCAACCTCCGTCCATGTCACTTTTTTGTACTGACTTTGCAATGTGTGTAGTATCTAGCTGTAACGAATAGACAAGTGTACGTATAATCGAACACATATGTACAATTTGCCTTTTGACAAGGATATTTCAGCGCGACTCCATTTATTATGTGCTCCGTCTGTTATACTCTGTATCCGCGCTCACTGTATCATTTCCCTAAACAGTTTACATTTCCTTCCTTCCTCTTCAGGTCCGCTATCTCAAGTATAATACCGCGTTTCACGCAGCCCGTCGCCCGAAGACCAGTGTCGCGGAGCTCGATGAGCGGAGCAATGGTTTCGTTACCGTATACTCGATCTGGAATGTTGATGTCAAGAACCTGGAACTTGGCTCGGGTCGAAGGAAGGAACCAAATTTGGCTCTGTCTCTTCTGCTGCGAGTCGAGACTCAGAACAGCTCAGAACACTCGGAGACTTCTTTTGACTTATCTCTCGAGCAAACAAGGGCACAGAAATTGAATGTAAAGCTTATTCGTACTTCAGAGACACATGCCAAAGGTTCACGGATATGATTCGGTTTGTATAGATACATGCGGGCGACACTGATAAGCACTTTACTTGGTGGCGTCGGCGAAGCGGGTCTCAGCCTCCTTGAAGTTGATGACACTCCAGATGGCATTGAGGTACTGTATGAAAAGGATCAGAAAACGAGGTGTTCCCAGTGAGTGTGATAGGCACTTACGTCGGGCTTGACATTTTTGTACTGAAGGGGGCATATGAGATGAATGTGCAGACATCAGTAGTTGATAGGCATACCTGAAGGTAGAAAGCCTAAAACAAAGGGTGTTAGTACACGGCCCGGAGTGGTATGAGATTATGTTACGAACGTGCTCCCAGATATCAACACCAATAATTGGGGTGTGTGCTGCAGGACGGTAAATGTCAGGGACCGTGCCAGTCATGCAGATGAAACACTGAACTGATCAAAGGATCCTGGTTGGCAGTCGTGACAACCTCGAGCTTGCCTGTTGTCGAGTTGTAGCCCTATTCAGACAGTTTGTCAGGTTATTTGAGACGGAACACTTGGAAAGAGACTCACCAGCCAGCCCCAGCCGCTTCCCTGGATAGCGGCGGTTTTGGTGTTGAAACTCTTCTTGAAGGACTCGACGGATCCAAAGTCACGCTCGATAGCAGACTTCAGGGCACCATCTTCAAGTTTCCCACCGTTCTCGCTAGCGGGAGCCAAGTTCTTCCAGAAGAGGGAGTGGTTGATATGCCCTGAATACCTATGTTCAGGTTCATATGAAGCAAACATTAGGGATGCACTGACCTCCGCCGTTGAACTTCAAGGCAGACTGCAACGCAATTTGCTCCTTGGTAGAGCTCGACTTGGAGTACGACTCCTCTGCCGCATTGAGTCCATTGACGTAGGTCTGATGATGCTTCTGGTGATGAAGTTTCATGATCTCCTCCGAGATGTAGGGCTCGAGGGCCTGGGTGGCAGTCAGACAGCCTATTCTTGTGATAGACGCGTATAGGTAAACTTACGTTGTATTCATACGGGAGTTGGGGGAGGGTGTGAATTGACGCTGCGTAGTTTGGAGCTACGAGAGAACGAGCGAGAGCAGAGCGGGCGCGTACAGCGTTTCGGGCAATTGAGAACATCGTGGATACAGTGAGAGAAAGAATCTGATTCAAGGGAAAGTTGAGGAAGTTTGACGAAAATGCTTTCGTCATCTGTCTCCGTCATGGGAAAGGTCGACCACGTGGATTAACTTAGGGGCTCCATAGCAGGAGAGCAAATCTACAGTGCGCCTACAACACTCCTGTTTACAACATCTTGAACATGCGGTGCAGTAGATGTGATGACGAAAAATCTAGTAGCTTTCAGCAAATTATTTCGGCGAAGCTGTTTATGAGTATGAAGATTGTGGCGACTTATAAGTACGTGTGGTGGGTCCTAGGCCATGCTCTTAGAGTGCAGATGAATGACTCCAGCAAGAGCGCATTGACAAAGCGCTGTATGGTGAAAGGACTTGAACACTTGCGAGACGCGCAGAGACTTTGAGTCACGTTAGAAAAATAACGAGTGCACGATGTTCTCCCGGCTTGGACTTGAATACTGTATCAAGCAAGTATTTCCTTTGTGTGTAGCCTCTTTTGTACGTAGCTGTACGCCACTGCGCGAACCCAGGAAGCGTCGCTGTCGATGAGAATTTTTGGAGGAATTACATAGATATGGAGAAGTTTGGGTGAGGTTTGACTTTCATCATTTCCGATTGCTTGGCGATGTTTGTCTGCATCCCTCGACTGGCGTTGACTTGACCACCATGAACATGAACAAGTTGAAGAAACCGAGGGAACGAAACGCGTCTTTGACCTCGTCTAGCGCTGCCGTGGCTTCTTCCAATGTTGCCATATCGTCAAAGGTTCAATCCCAGGCTGTTGCGACCTATCGCGACTCCCCACTGGGTCGAACGCTGGGCTCTGGCGAACAGTATTGGGCTGCTCGTGCACTGACAGCGGAAACATTGCTCGCAGCTCGCGCAGACCACTATCGAGAACTACGAACTGTGGCATACTCGGAAGAGCTGAAACGTTCAGTGAGTGCATCCGATCATCCTCAGGACGCCTTCTAAACGTCGTCGCGTTTATCCTCGTCAGCGAGAAATTACCGCACTGGGAAAGTTGAACGACGAGAGGACCGCGAAACTCGAGAGAATGATTGTGAGCTGCTTACGATGATCATTGATGACGCTAAAGGCTGAAGAATTTTGTCTTTGCAGGCCGTACTCATCGCGCTCATCATAGTTCTTGTTGTTTTGTTGGGCTTCTTGACAGCCCATTCAACTCAACAGCGGCATGCACGACAGGATAGGTCGCGACTGTCGCACTTTACAATTCCCATACTGTCTCCCTTCACTTCGGTTGTATGTTCATATTCTACTGGAATGGTTATGTATGTACCTAACCCTTCGCGTCGACACAGGTTGAACACGAAGTCTCTGTGATAGGGTCCAAAATTATCACTGTCGGCCTAGTGATGCTAACTAGCCTTGGTTACGTCGCAATTCGACGTTGGGGACATCAACTTCGTTCTGGTGCCAGATGAGCCACTTGACGTAGCCGTTCCGCCATGGCAGTGGCATCCTATTCACTAGATCAAGGCTCTTCCCCCCGGACCACCACCTGCCGCCTCAACCACATCACCGAATGCGCCCATGATGCTCGATGACCTGTGTCGTTTCCAGAGTCTGCTTTGGGCAGTTTCCTATCGGGCTGGCTTAGGTTGCATGCC
>CEMG01178273.1:0-40465 GCA_001179705.1 Baeospora myosura
CGCGTCATGTTCCCTCGGTCACGTCACCTCCTGCTGGTCCGAAGCTTCCGGCCGACGGCGCTTGGCTGTGGGCCTACAGGCCAACAGGGCTGTCACTAATATTTAATATTTAGAGGCTGGGGGAGGAGAGAAGAGGGAGGACAGGAGGGGAGAGGGGATGCAGGGAGAGGGACCTGCGATAGTTGTTTGCGATTGCAACAAGTTGAAGTTCGCAGTGAGAAAGGGAGAACAAACGCGGGTTACGGGCGTAGTAGCACTGGAAATAGTTCTATGTACAATTCAGATTTCAAGCGAGTCAACTCAGAGAACTTGGCGATTTATTCAATATATTATTATATATGGTATCGCAGATTTGGCGTCCCTCGATTTAAGACTTCAAATGTACGGTGCATAACAGACAATGAGCTTTGTGTTCGGTGACAATAGCATGGACCTCAGCGGAGGAACGTTACCAAAAAGGGAGTGTTCCAAGACTGTCAGAAGCAGGAAGTAGTGTCGCTCACTCACCGCCTCGCACGCACCGATCATGGCGCTCAGAAGTATACGTCTTCGGCATGTCCGAGGATAGACAGGCCCCCAGGAAGACCTCATGCGGGAACAAGGGAGGGTGGAAAGTTCAACAACAGCCCAGCAGAAGAATGTAGCGAGTCAACTTACGTTTGAATTCTGGAATGTGGCCCTGCAATACCATAGCTTCATGCAATTATGCGATTATTAAAGTATTATCTCGATGTATGGTTGAATCCTGTCTGTCTGTGGAATGTGCAAGTCTTCGAAGGAAGACAGATCAAAGCGAAAAGAAAGCTGATGCGATAACAGAAAAAATGCAAATGAAACGAACGATCACCAGTCTCCACCAAGTCAACGACGACCCTCCTCCTTCTCCATGGTATCAATCTCCGACCAGACGTCACGTCGGGGAGAGTGGTCGCCATTCTGCGACGACGACTTCAGAGTCATCTTGGTATGTGCGGTACGCGGTTCTTCCAGCTCGTGGTGTATCAAAATCTGTCTTGTCTTCGTCGTCCTCGTCGTCTGCGTAAAGGTCCTCCTCGTCCTCAAAGCACTCCAATCCTAAAACCTGTATGGGGTCCTTGTCGCCATCCTCCTCATCACCAGCCATGAAGCGCATCAAAGCATCCGAGTTGATCTTGGAGGACATCTGAGGGCGTGTGCCTTTGGAGGTCGCGTGCCCGGTTCCTTTACCCTTTTCTTTCGGACGCTTCTCCCCCCCTCTAACACCCTTCTCGACTTCCCCGATGTCCAAGACATTCTTGAGAGATTCCATCTCAGTCTCTGTTCGACACATTGCCTCCCATTCGCCGTCGTCGAACAGCTCGGCATCAGCGATCTCATCCGCCCCTCCTCGGGCCACAGAGAGGAGCTGAAGACGCGTAGGAAGGTGCCGGGCATCAAAGTCTATGGATGGCGCTGCTAGCAGATACGAGCTTAGGGATACTTGTGGTCGAGTGCTGGCCGCTAAGAGGTCGGCAGGAGTACCGCCGTTGGAGGGGACACGAGAATGGGCATGCATGAAGGAATCTGGCAAAGGGGCGTCTAATGGCTGGAGCAGGAACTGGGTCGTATCTCCGAGTGCATGACGTTTCTTTCTCCTCTTGGGAGAGCGTGGCGCGGGGCTGCGCTGGCCTTGGACTGGGGTATCTGATCTAGGGCAGGAAGTGGAAGATGAGGATTCCGATTCGCTTCCTGTTTGGCTGGGCTCTTGATCATCCGTGTCTAGAACGACGGTAGGACGTCCATTCTTCTCGATCCTCTTCCTCCAAATTTCTTCCTGCCAGCGTATAACGTCCTGGAGGGCGCGAGCGACCGACAACCGTTTCGAAACTTTGGCCCTACCCTTGCGCTTCTCGTGCTTCCCCAACCATGGGAGTTGTTCCGCCCACTTGACTATCTCGTCTTGGATGGCTTCATATCGCTTCATGACGGCGCCGGACCCCACATTACACCTAGAACCGAGACATGACGCAAGACGATTGATGTTTGGAAGTGAGGCACGGGCATGAGATTCTAAGGACAACATATAAACGGCGCAGGCAGTGGGCGCTGGTCGACCATCAGCAGGCAGGGTGAGGCGAGTGATGAGATCTGTGAGAGAATGCGCGGTATCAGAAACGGGCTGGAGGGGTAGAGGCTTCAATTGTGCGGCAAGTGAGGCAGGCAATTCGGGGTCGTTGCCAGGTTCTTGGAGTACGGAAGAAAGATGCGATCGAAGTGTGAGAAGGTGAGAAATGGGGTCGACCGACGGTGTGACAATGTGAAGAAGGTGAACGATGGAAGATAGTGTACGCGTTAATCGAAGTTGAGTTTCATCGAGAAGAAAGGCAATGTCGTGGAGAGAATCGGGTCTTTTAGACTCTCGGAGTGCAAGGGATAGACAGGCACCGGATACAAGTTTCGCCTTTTGGCCCCAACGAAACTGGCCTGTACTCATGGCTTGATTGAAAAGAGTGGTGGCACGAGGAGACAGACCGGGAAAAGAGAAGGTCGAAGCTAGGGACCTGATGAAGTCGTGCATGGCATACTAGAAGGAAAAAGGAAAGTGGGTAAGATGCAGTGCAGAAACGATGCCTCAAGGCATGTCGAGAACTTACGGTATTCTTTCTTTCCCTAGCTTCTTTACTCTGACCTGCGAGGTTCCAGTTCGTGCTGCCATGTCGTATGCTCTTGAGTGTGCTTGACCCCGGAATGTCCCATGAGTAGGTCGAATTCGCGGAGTTGTCGAGAGAATCAAAGTGTGAAGTCAGGACGGATTGAGACGCGTCGACAAGTGTTCCACATGATGTGCAGATAGCAGACCCTGCAGACTCGTCCCATGTTGTGTTTCCCCCACACTCCCCACACAGCGTCGACATCGGCCGAGCGTAGGTGATCCGATGAGAGCAGAAGTAAAGCAGCAAGGTGCAAGATAAAGAGTGGGTTGCGGGCCCTGCCGCGGCAGCAGGTGAGGTAATGGCTGGACACGTGATAGGACCCCTGTCACCCCACAATTCCCTACGCGACGCGACCCTCTACCTTCTTCACTACTTACTTCACATTCTCAGTGGTCACAGGCCCTGCCAGATCTCATGGTCCATAAACTGACATCGATGGGTTCATCAGATTCCTCAAACTATATATTGGCCCATCAACGTGCATGCCGTCCTTTTGCGGCGATAAACCCAGGCCTGCCTATTTCCGTAAGACTATATAACCCCACAGATCCACATTATTTCTGTCTCCACCCATCATGGCCCCAACCCACCAACATCACCCTTTTGAATCCAAGGCGTCTGCAGCAGTTAGACGCCGTCTATCTTCGACTGTCAGCGCGAACAAGCCCAATGCTGCTCCCGCGTTCGCTAGTCTGACCGTCAGTCTCCTATATCGTTCCGATCTATGGTTATCTGTCCTAATGTCCGTTGACTTTCCAGCCAATGTGGGCTGGTATCGCGGGCAGCCCAATCAATAACAACACACAGTTTGAGATCGCGCTCTCTATCCACGACTCTGTCTACAACACAGACTTTGCCTCGACGATCATTCCTTACACCGCTGGTAACCCAGAGAAGACCGCGAAGGAGATCGAGGTTCACATCCTCGACAGCTTGCGCAAGTTCTCTGCTGAGCATCTGTGCAAGTTCCTCGGAGCTGGTGTCACCGTCTCACTGCTCAAGGAGGTAATTTGATCCTGTGCTGTCTGTGATCGCTAAGGATTAACGTCATCATTCAGACCCCCAACCTATGCACCCGGCTGTGGCTGGACATGGACATTGTCCCCATCGTCTTCAATATCAAGCCATTCCACACAGACTCGGTGACTCGTCCTAACATTAAGCATCGCATCTCGTCCACCACTGGATCATATGTTCCCTCAGGCGCCGAGACCCCGACGATGTACGTCGACGCCTCGCATGCCGATCCCACTCACCTGGCACCGGCGAGTGCTGCTGGAGTATCTGGGCGTCTTCCAATTGTCCGCACTCTTGACGAACAGGCCGATTCGGCCGCGCGTAAAAGTATCATGTACTTCGGTCCTGGTAATAATCCCCGACTCAGCATCGGGCCCCGTAACCAAGTTACTGTCGATGCTGCGGGCAAGATTCACTTGCTCGATGACCTTGATGAGTACAGGAAGACCGTGGGAGCAGGGTATGTCTATCTCTCGAAGATTGCTGAGTCCAACCTCATGGATTTTTTAGAACGTGGAATGCGGTGATTAAGCTTGCTGATGAGCTGCGCGAGAAGAAGATCAAGATCGGTTTCTTCTCTTCTACCCCACAAGGAGGTAAGCGAAGATCAACCGGCCATCGAAGCATGATCTCACCAGGCTTGTTTTCTAGGTGGTGTCGCTTTGGTTTGTCCTTCGTTGAAGAAGTGCAGCGGCTCCAAATTGACCGTGTATATGTAGATGCGACATGCCTTGATCAGGTTCCTGACAGCACTCGATGTTGACGCGGCTTGGTATGTGCTTCTTCATTCACGCCTTCATCTCTATCATTCCCCCCTTCATTCTCACGAACTGACACCGTCGCCCACCCTTTCAGGTACGTGCCCAACCCGTCGCCGAGCGTGTTCCGGACCACGAAGAACAACCACAATATTCTCCAAGGTGTTGCCTCACCCGATCTCAGACTCACGCAAGACGCCAAGGACAACTTCGACGCCTGGATCCTCAAGAACGGGTTGCGCTGGACTGCCGAAGGTGGCCCATTGGCCCCAGGTGGTGTTGATATCGCTTTCATCGGTATGTGACATTGTTATCGCCCCTCTGACACCTCACAGCTAACTGGTTCTCACCTCTATCTATTCACTTGTAGATGATCCTCAGATGCCGGGTCTCATTCCGCTGATCAAAAAAGTTCGACCGGAGTTGCCCATCATTTACCGGTCCCACATTGAGATCCGTAGCGATCTTGTACATGTCCCTGGATCCCCACAAGAGGAGGTCTGGAAATACCTCTGGAACAACATCCAGCTTGCGGACTTGTTCATCAGTGAGATCCTCTGGACGCTGTCACTGAATACAACCTGAATGCATTTACAGGTCACCCCGTGAACAAATTCGTTCCCAGCGATGTGCCTCTCGACAAATTGGCACTTCTCGGCGCTGCCACTGATTGGTAGGTCTTCACGTTTTCGCGCGGGTGTGCGAACGCTAACGCGACATTTCACAGGCTCGATGGTCTCAACAAGGAGCTTGACCCTTGGGACTCTGCATTCTACATGGGAGAGTTCCGCAATCTGTGTGCGAAAGAAAAAATGCACGAGCTCAAGTGGCCCACCCGGGACTACATTGTGCAAGTCGCCCGCTTCGATCCGGCGAAGGGTATTCCCAACGTCATTGACTCTTATGTCAAATTCCGCCGTCTGCTCCAGAAGCAATCCCCGGATCTGGATGAGGATGACCAGCCGCAATTATTGATTTGTGGTCACGGCGCTGTTGATGACCCGGATGCCAGTATCATCTATGATGAGACCATCGCCCTCATCGCCTCTGACCAGTACAAGGAGTTTGCGACTGATATCATAGTCATGAGGATACCACCTAGCGATCAGCGTACGTTTTTGCCGCGCCATTGAGAGGAATTTATCCTAACATCGTGTTGTTTCCAGTGCTCAATGCGCTCATGTCCAACGCCCGGATCGCTCTACAGCTTTCTACCCGTGAAGGCTTCGAAGTCAAGGTCTCCGAGGCAATTCATGCCGGTATCCCTATCATCGCCAGCAAAACAGGTGGTATTCCTCTCCAGGTCGAGCACGGAAAGTCCGGATACGTCACCATTCCCGGAGACAATGACACCGTTGCCAAGCACTTGCTCGAGCTCTACACCGACGAGGAGTTGTATAGGAACATGAGCGCATATGCTAAATCCCATGTTTCCGATGAAGTTGGGACGGTTGGTAATGCGGCTGCGTGGTTGTACTTGGCGGTCATGTACTGTCGCGGTGTGAAGCTTCACCCGAAGGGCGCATGGTTGAATGATATGTTGAGGGCGGAAACCGGCGAGTTCTACAAGCCGGAAGAGACCAAACTTCCCAGAGGTGGCCTCGACTTGCAAGGCTAAACAGGTGTACCAACTCGTGTAAAATTAGATGCTGTAGATTTGTGTAAAATGATTGCAAGATTTTGAATACAAGTTGCATTGATGTTGTACCATGGCGCAGGACTTCATTGAATCAACAGATGGCAAAATCTGTATGTATATGTATCAAATCCATGAAACGTCTTTTGAAGTCTGTGAAGGAAGATCTTCGAGGCTAAAGGTACGCAAGGAGAATCAAAGTCAGACCACGAAGAACAACGCTAAATGTCACTCACTCCAATTCCAGTGTATCCCCGATTCGGCGCGCCCAGAGATGTATCTGCTGTCCCTGCAGCCCTTTAGTTCTGACGAGTCTCACAAACCTCTGATGCCCCTGCGTATGGAACGGAATGCTGACTCCCATCCCAGTCTTTGCCGCAAACACCGGATCACCCGGAGTGCACCTCAGCTGGAAGCTTCGTCGTCGGTCAAATATGAAAGCGGTCAAACCTTTGAATTCGCCTGCGACGGTGTAGTCCAGAGGCATCGTTGCGCGGACGATGAACCGATCCTCCCCGTACTCGTTGGCGGGGCAGTCCCCAACCGCTGCGAGACCGCTGAGCTTGACCGCTTCCGTCTCGACGGCGAAACCGTGATCGAGAACGAAGTCGATGTAGGTCCGCGTGGGGACGTAGAGCTTGTTCGAGGGAAGGGTAGAATCGCCGTCGAGAAGGCGTTTGGAGAATTTGCAATTTGCCTTGTGCTTGGACCAGTCAGCCTTTATGCAAGTTGCATTGCAGTAGTACTGTGAACAGGTCGTGGAGGTAGATGGTGAGTGTGCTTGAACGATACGAAGAAACATAATGCTGCACTTACCACCGATTTGCACCTATTCAAACAAATTAAAACACGACAAGGTGAGCGAAGAATGTTTTTCACTTACGACGCGCACATCATCTTCTCCACGGTCTTGCCACACGCACGACAAGAGTTATACAGCTTTGGTGTGATGCCGGTCTCGATCTGCTCTAGCGCTCTAGAATTGGGATTTTCAGTTCTAACACAGTAGTGAAGATATGCTCATCAACGAGTCTCGAACCTGAAACGCATTCTCAAACAAGGGACGAAGAAACTGATCTTCGTCTCACTTATGACATCCTGAGAGAGGCCATTCCAGTGCGACTGCAACTCCCGCGCATAGTCAGGATCCACAAGTCCGGAATTGAACGATAGCAGCCGCGCCAGCATGCGAAGGTGTGGTGCTGAGACTTCTTCCCCCGTTTGCAGATGCCATTGAAGCTTTTCGCGCACAGCTTTGACTGAAGCGCCGGGCATACTCTGACCAATGAGGTCTTCGAGATATAGTGTGAATTTAGAGCCCTCCTGAAAATCATAGTCAGGCTAGTGGACCCGTGTGGGGCTTATTGCTCTTGCCTTGGGTCGGCCTTCCATGTAGGAGTACCGCACAATGACGAGGGGAAACTTGGGTGTCTGCATCATGGGTACCAGAGGACCTGCATGGCGGTTGGATCGTTATGATAATGTGGTGAATAATCGAGGTAGAGTTCCTAACCATTCGCTGAATGGCCAAACTTCGTTTCTTGGCAAGTCCTGATCAATTCCATTTGCTGCAGGTGTAAGAGGTGAGAATGAGAACATGAAAATTTTCTAAAGCCGTTAACCTTTTTCGTAGGTTCAGGCCAAGCGCATTGTTTAACGTCGAGTATTTCCATAAAGAGTACGTCATGATTGGGAGTGAAATATGTTACGAAGGGAGTGTCTTTTCCTCCTTTTGAGATGCGTGAGCATCCACTTTCTGCAGGAAAAACAGACAAACGCGATGACCGACCTTCGCGAGTAATATCCAGAGCAGCTTTGCCCATTATGGTCTTGGTACCGAGCCATGCGCCTGCTATGTTCTTAGGCGCTGTGAGGCCAGCACCTCGCATGTTTTCCATCTGTGTAAAGGCAGATAGTTGAAAATGCCGAAAGACATAACTGGCGAATGGAGCTCATCAAGATATAACCAACGTCACTCAATAATTTTACCTACGAATCTAATCTTTTGGCGTCTTTGAACCCGTCCAGTGGAGCAGGACCTATCTTATCCGAGCGTAGCTCAGGATGAGGTTTTTTCCAATCGGGCCAAGATGGAGGCTTGCTTATATTCAGCGTCTCTGTTTCCGAAGAAGCCGCTCTAGGTAAGAGATAATCCAGTCTAAAAACGCGTCAAAAAGTAACCATGATAGAAGAAAAGAAATGTGGACAGACCTCTGAGTGTCCCACAGCGCACTTCGAAGCTTTTCGTGGACCTCCTCGTTGGTGTCTGGTGACCTGGGAGAGAGGCCTTGCACACCGAGAAGCCTCAACCATATCAGCGCGTCTTCCCTCGTAACGGAGTCGAAAGAGCCGTTATCCTGAGTAGGATCAGCAACACGCATTTTCGCTGCTAATTTTGCGATCTCATCATCTGACAAGTACTCGGAAGACATTGCAGTGTAATCCCCCGGGGTACTAGAGATGTTATATGGAAAAATCTATGTCGAAGTTGGTCCAGAGTCAGTGCGGATCGGTCCAATGTCGGTTAGTCGGAGTCCGATCGTAGGGGGTCGTGAAATATTTCGCAAGGCTTTTGTTTTCGGCGTTGGCCCCTAGACGATGCACGTGACCCTATTTTCTGTAGCGACTGGGACGGCTTTGAGACGGCTTCGACATAAGCTTTGTTCTGTTCTCATTTGGTTTCATGCAAAATGATGCAAATGGAGGTTGATTTCCCGTCTCCTTCGTCTTTCACAGCTATGCGGAAATTTTCCTCCAAACGCGCTCGCTCCCCTGACGAGTCGAGCTCTTCAGACCGTCCTACAGTACGCGCTCCTTGACCTTTATTTCTCTTTTGAAACTTACGGGACAACAATAGAAAAAACTTTCGGTCGCCATCGACGAAGCTTTGCAGTCTTCAATATCATATCGAACGTCCTATAGCCATCTAAGTCAGAATGGGTCAAACAGCAGTCGGCATCCTTCAGAAGACTGGGTGCAACAGACCGGTGTCCTGTCGATAGACAGCCCGCTCATAATGAGCGCGAGTCCGTCTTTATCTGACTCGGCCGGTGGGTTGGAGGAAGAAGTTATGGTACGTTATCCACGACTGGTGGAATTCTAGACACTCACGGGCTCATAGCAAATGGATTCGGACGAGAACGCGTCTGAAATCAGTGGCAGGCCACATTTGTCCCTAAGAACATCCTTTCACGAGACGTCGTTACCACAATCCAACATCCCTCCGTCACCTCAGCAGATGGCCCATCTCCAGGGCGAAGGCGCTTACAATTCCTCGCCGTATCTCATGCCGCCGAACGCAATGCCGCAACCTCAATCACAATATCTACCCTCCATTAACGTCCTGCCCCCCACTCCGGACATGCCTAGGCAGACAGTGGACTACATCCCTACGACACGCCCTTCAACTCCAATATCTGATAATCTAGGAGCCATGGATATCTCTCCAACAAGATCATTCGCGACTGCTGACTCTCCGTCGTCTCCGTCATTGAACAGAAGGCAACGTTTTACTATGGGACCGCGGACGGATTGCGAGAAATGTCGATTGGGGGTCAAGGGACATTGGATGCATTTTTGAATAACGGTCTATGCTAGAGTCCCGCTCTCTATACACTACCTATTACCCCCTACATCGGATACTAGTAATCATTGTAATATCTCGCACATTCACGAATTCCGAGGCATCTTTCCGGATCCAGTTTGGACGGTGACAGAGTTGTTTGGAAAGGACGAGGTCGACCTTGCGCCGATCGTGACCAAACATCTGGCAAGATTTTTTCTCGGCTATTCGTCCACACCATGACCACTACTCTGCCGCTCTTCTGGCATCTCTCGTCAGCATCCAAAGAGGAGCGGATATCAGCTTCGGTTAAGCTCATCGCTACCTTGCAAAAATTCCAGGTGCAATTCGCCACCAAGGAACAACCTCCATTCGACGATGAAGAGGACGATGAGAATTCACCCGCCGACCCACTTGACGCACTGAACGCTCAAGATGTATCGTATTCGATGAGGAGACTTATAAGAGGCTTGGCGAGCCCTAGGGAAAGCAGCAGACTGGGATTTGCCGTTGCATTAACTGAGGTGAGTTTTTATAGTCCGCGGTCTATTTACACTACTCACAAAATATCCCCAGCTCCTTCGCTCTCTTGACACAGTATCCTGCTCACAAATTGTTTCCCTCATCCTGGATGCGACAAAACCCCAAGGGTCCATGACTGGGCAGGAAGAGCGTGACGTCCTCTTCGCACGTCTCTTTGGGTTTACCGCCATCGTCCAGTCCGGCCTCCTTGTGCGGACGAAACCACTCCCCACATCCGCCTCCTCAGCCACGCTTGCCTCCACACTACTCAGCTACCAGGAAGTCGTGAACCAACTGCTTGAACTGGGGGAGGCAAAATCCTGGATTCGAGAGAGCGTTTGGTGGACTCTGTGTCTTGCAATTGACGCGCTGAGAGATTCGGACGCTGAATGGAAAGATGAAGCAATCCAGTTCACCATCGGCAAGATTATTGAACAATCATGGTCGCCCGAGAAGGTCGCCTTGACTCTCAAATTGCAGGAACTATGCCCGGACTACGAGTGGAAGAGCCATCTGTCACCTGTGTTCAAGAAGTCCACTATTTTGCACACAAATAACCTCCATTCTCTTGCAAAAATCCTCAAGGTAGCCTTGCATGATTCTCAGTCTTTGCTTGTATTGATGCATCGTTTAGGAATCCGCCCCCGATGTTTCTGGCAATGCCGACGTTCCAAACGCCGCTCCGGGGTCATGGAAACCTCAATTACACTTTGTATGGGATGTACTCTTGGATGAGCTACTCCCAGGTCCCAATTCTGGAAAGACGCCAAAAGGATCGTTTCCGGATTTCTTCCGCATTGTCATAGATGGTAAAAACAGCTTTCTTTATGTCATCGTGAACTACATCTAACCCTCATAACCAGAATCGCTGTTCGCATCGACATCCTCACAAGAAAGGAAATTCTGGGGTTTCCAAGTGTTCCAAAAGGCTTTACCACGCGTTACGGAGACTACGGTTCCAATGCTCTTCACCAAAAACTTCATGCGGACATGGATAAATCACCTATCCAAACGAGACCGTTATTTGCACAAGATGGCACTTCAGACGGTGCGTTTCTTATCTGACCTGTAACAACGCATTCAAGTTGACATGAGAGACCTGCAGGCTACTGCGATACAGTCACTTGTCGAGAAGAACCCCCGGCTCGGATTCGCACTGATTCTTCAACTCACCGGTGTTCATGGCAGTCAAGAATTCGACAAATTGACGAAAACCAAGACTGTGGAGACCATCCTCAAATCTATGGACGCTAATGGCATCAGCAGCTACGTCGATTACCTCCTGAGCCAGGTGGATAGTTCTGCAGCGACAGACAGGTATGTCTACCACTGTTTGCATCCCGACCTCATCCCGCCTGACTGCCGTTCACACTGTTATCAGCGCCGATCTCAAAGCCATAGAATCACGAAGATCGTGGGTCATCGATCAGCTTGCGACCCTCATCAAGAATGGCGCTATTCCAAAAGACGACAGCTGGATTCAGACAATCCTTGGCTGGCTAGTTGTCAACGGATTGTTCACCGTCAAGAAAAAATCAGAAAAGAGCTCGTTCAGCGGAGTGCGTTGAGAGCCGGTGACTTTGAAATTCTTCCAACTGACTCTTCGTGTATAGCTGCATTCAATCCCCACACCACCATTTACAGACGACCTTTGTAAACAGTGCAGGATCCAGCTTCTTAGTTGCCTTGCGGACCTTACTAACCTCAAGACCGTCGTCTCAACCGGTATGTAGGTTCTATTTTGAGCTGTCGAATGCTAGCTGATTCACGACTATGTAGACGACTCCAAAACGCTGAAAGTCTCAGCAGTTGCAGCAGACGGAGAGTTTTGGGTGGCCAAGGTTCTGAAAATGGTCGAGCAACTGGAAAAGAAAACGAAAAATGTCGCTTTCATATCGGAAGAATATGACGAAGACCTCTTAACTCAAGCGAAAGAACTGGTACAGAGCCTCGACAAGGTAGGGACAGCCAGTACTGTATCGTGGTAATCGGCTTATATGTTTCTTCAGGTATCTGAGGATCAGAAAAGTACCGCAACAGGGGTCCAGCTGCTTTTACTTTCGACCCTGATCCAACTCTATTGCAACCCGGAAGAGGAATCCGTGAAGCAGGCTGTCGAGGTAATATCCATCCACGGGCAGAATACATAGCACGCTCGCTAATTATCAATCACAGGCGTGTATCGAAGGTGGCACTCGAATGTTTTCCAAGGACAAGGCGGCAGCGAAGAACCCCAAGTCGAGTGATGCTACCGAGGAAGACGCTGCGCCGATCGACATCTTAGTCGACATTATCATCGGACTTTTAGAGCAGTCCACGGTATACATGCGAACGGTAGCGAACCATGCGTTTGGGCTGCTTGCCCGATCAGTACAGGAGTCCACCGTCAATCACATTCTTGCTGTAAGTGGCCATTATCACAAACTAAAATTCACGACTTAATCGCTTCTTTGTAGCAACTCGAGCGTCGTGATCCTACCGAACCAGAGGATGAACTCATGGAACTAGATGACGACGATGACGACGCTGAAGACGAGGAAAAGGACGAGGATTCCGACGACAGCGCGTCAGAACAGGATGAGGATGAGGAAGAGGAAGCAGAGGACAGCAATGACGAGGACGTCGACATCGAACTCCGAAATAAGATCGCCATCGCCTTACAAGCTAGCGGCCCCGATGCTGGGTCGGGCGACGAGGAGAGCGAGGATGAAGACCTCATGGATGACGACCAGATGTTGGCCATTGATGAGCAGCTCGCTGAGGTGTTCCGTTCTCGGGTGAATGAGAAGAAATCAGGCAAAGGTCAGCACTCTTGGCTCATCATGCAGTCATTTGACTGATCATGCAATTGCAGACCTGGATGCATATCGGGAAGCGTCACATTTCAAAAATCGCGTCCTGGATCTCGTCGACATTTTCATTCGGAAGCAGCCTTCTAGTCCACTAGTCGTCCGCTTTATCTTGCCACTGGTTGATATCATTGCCAGAAGTAGCACCGACGAGAAGCAACTTTCGGACAAAGCCCAGGGTATAATCAAGTCTCGCATCGCTAAGGGCAAAGACATACCATCCGATGTCGATGTGCAGCAGGCGACTTCCATCTTGAATGATTTGCACAATCAGGCACGGAGAATCCATTCCTCACAGGTTCTGGGAACGTTCAGTCAATGCAGTCTCAATCTTTCAAAAGTCCTACTACTTTCGGGAGGTGAAGAGGGCGTACTCCGTATATATCGAGGATCCTTGGGAGATTTCGTCACACGCAAAAAATCCACCTTCACAACTGCTTTCTTCCTTGACTTCCTACGTCGTTATCCGAAATTGGCCTGGATTCTTCGCGACGATCTCATCGAACTGTCGGCGAGAGCCATCAATGTCTACCGACAGTGCCAAGTGTTTCAACTTCTCCAGGTACTCGTGAATCAACTCCCGGTAGTGGTAAGCTTTTTAGCATCCGTTTCTCAAAGAAGTTGTTTACTGAAGATTGCGTCAGGGTGCTGATCAAGAGGAAGTGACCAAGTTCATCAAGTCATTGGAGAAGACATTGCTCAACGTCTTGTCTGATGCTTGTGCTGAAAAGCTGGTCATGACGCCTGCGCAGGCCAAAGATCTTTGCAAACTTGGATTGATCATGGTCCGAGAAACAAAGCGGGTCGGTGATGCATCATCTTCTTTGGATTCGAGTGCTTGGAAGACTCTGGGCGATGGATTTGCCGCGTCTGCCCGTTTCCAAGCCTCGCCTGCACTTCAGAAAATGTGCGAGCAGATCGCGCACACACCGGTGAAGCCTACGAAGAAGAAGAAATCGGAATCATCCTCAAAAGACAGTCCCGCGGGTTCAAAGCGCAAGGCCAAAGAGATTGGTGATGATGATGGGACGGTAGAGCCGAAGGTATCCAAGCGTAAGAAGGTCAAGGGGTAGATATGCTAGCTATCTATATTGTTGTGCTTATAGTGGATAATGCTTCTGAGACTAATTTCAGTTCTTCACTCGTGGAGCGAGTTTTCGGGTTGCTGAGACGATTGTTCAGCATCCCTGCAATTTTTCTGACACTGTTGAAGTTAAGCATGGTGGCAAAGTTTTGACAGAAGGAAGGTGACATACGCAGTGCGCTTCAAGCGACCTTCGACTTCTTCTCGCATATGTGTAGACCGATGTGTGGCCACATGTAATAGGGAGTCGGGAAGTCCAGCAAGACGACCACACTCAATACCATAGGACGCTAGAAGAAGAATGTGTCAAACAAATACGACAGCAAGTGCAGTATCACATCGCACCCGAAGCAAGACCAGCCGTGAGCCGGTATAGAAAGGTTACATCGTCAGACCCGTCGATCCGTTTGTGGGCTTCGTATCCCATGTGAAGATTTTCCACCTGAGATGGGTGAGCCTTCTCCAAACTAACCGCTATCATGGGATAATGTGTTATAAACAAGGTCTTGCACATTGTCGACAGTGCCAGATGCTGCATCACAGCATGTGCAATAGCCATCTGAACGGTGGATTTTAGCTAATCAACACTCTCGATGCAACGAAAAACTTACACCGTCATAAGTCGATGTACCACGTCCGAGTTCATCGAGTATCACCAAGCTTTGAGATGTCGCAGAATGAAGGATTTCACTCGTCTCGGACATTTCCACCATGAATGTAGAACGACCTTTGGCAATGTCGTCTGAGGCTGTAAGGAGGTGGACATCATAATCAGCCATCATCTGGGGTGCAAGCATTTCGTGCTTACCACCCATTCTAGTAAGGATTGAATCTACTAAGCCAACTTTTACTGAATCCGCAGGCACATAGCTGCCAATTTGTGCCATGATGACGATGAGAGCGACCATTCTTACGGAGGAGCTCTTCCTATATTACAGTCAGATTGCCTTCCAACTTGATGTGCCATGGTCCAAGGACTTACCCGCCCATGTTAGGCCCGGTTATGATCTTGTTTCTGGGGCGTCCGCCTCCCATTCGGATGGTATTGGGGACATAGGGGTCCGACCTAAGCGCTTCTACCATAGGATGGCGTCCGCCAACAATCTCGATGGTATCCTCGTCATTAAACTGAGGCTTCACATAATTGTCTTGCATTGCAATCAGTGCGAGACTGAGCAAGCAATCCGCGGTTGCGAGTTTGTTGACGGCGCTCCGCATGACATTATAATGCTTATCAGAGATTTCCTTAAGGAAGGAAATATATGCTCGCTGGGATTCTATCTAGAACGCAAAAGAAACCAATTGGGTTCGTTATCTTCGACTAATACCGGACTATAGACAATCACCTGCAGGGTTTCTCGGCGTTGAGAACGTTCCTCAAGCTTCTGTTGTACCTCAGGAGTTCGGAATCTTGCAGTATATTTGGTCCTGGATTTTGTATCAGTGTCGAGTCTTTTTGAATGAATACTCTGCCTCTACTTGTTCACAGAGATCCAGGAAGCAGGAATAGGCTTGTTGTCCTTCCTGTTAACCTCGATGAGAAGCTAAACAAGGATCAGAATGGCCAAAGGAACGGTAAACATCAATTACGCACTTCTTCGCCCATTACGGTTTTCCATTGAAGAGAGGGCATCCTCAAAGTTTTACGAACTTGCACTCGTGATTAGAAAAGGAGTTCCAGATACTTCTGTTCGCTTACTGGATTTCAGCTCGTCCTGGAGCTCCACTTCGATGACCTGCAACGCCTGTGAATAGAAACAGACTTTAGATGCAGCATTCTACACTTCTACACGCACGATTACCATTTCGGAGTCAGAAATACCGGGATATCTATCAGGATCATTCCACATAGTATCCTTCCGTCCTTCGGCAGCTTGTTTCAGCGAAACTATGCTCAGTAGCTCTGTGATCGAGTCTCTGAGGAGAGGCAGAGCGAAGACAATCTCATTGAGGAGCCCGGAATGGAATCCAGCGTCGTAAGGCTTCTCTATGGGATCAAACGCAAACGCTATCTTTCTAAAAATAGGCAAAAGAACCGCGAGTTCTTGAGGAGTACACTGGTTGTGGCGGTTTCTTTAAGCAAACTAGGATGTGGAGCACGGCAGGTGAGTGAGCCTTACTTGTCCGTATTGTATCCTACAAAGGCCTTTAGCAAGGTCGGGTATTTTCTTGAGTAGTTGACGCAAAGTGACCAGTTTATCAGATGTGCTGGATCTAATCTCTTCCACTGCGTCGACACGTTCCTGCAAGGCACTGAAAACAAAGTATCAGTATTTACGGCGTTTAGAACACAGAATCGCCATACGCTTTGTCAATAAGCGGCCTGCCAATCCAGCTTCTCAAAAGTCGTGCTCCGAATTTAGTTTTGGTCCTGTCCAGTATCCATATAAGAGAGCCGCGCGTAGTGTAATCCGTTTCATTGTTATATATCTCCAGATTGGTTAGTGTGTTTGCCGCTAGTAGCATATGTGTTTTAGCGGTGAACTTGTTGAAGAATTTGGTTTCCAAGAAGGCGTTGGCGATGCCAAAGGTTGATAAATATTGTATAGCGTGTGCGAGGGCCACCACAACACGCTTAGGGAAGTCAGCGACTATGGCGACGATTTCACCTGCGATTCAACGCTCAGAATATGACCATCTGAAAGATGAGAGATACTGGTACCAGATTTAATTTTTTCGGATGCCCCAGCTGTCGTTTTCTGGTCCTTGCAGAAGTCTGACACGAATGTGAATGCCTCCGTGTACGCCATTGCTTCGTCAAACCGTTCTATTCTAATCTTGCTACTGCCCGCAGACGCACTGTAATTTCATAAACACACAGATCCCAATACAGTTTGGTCCCACGAACCTTGTAAAGTGGCTGAGCATCTTCTCGGTGGCTTTGGTGAGGCCACCTTCATGCAAAAGTAACTCAGTGGGTTTTGTATGAACTAGTCTTGTCTGATTTCCATCTGTAAGAAGCCATAATGACGCTGTTCAGCACCACTCACCTCGAGTTCTAGTCGCATTGGAGTATCTGAAGAAGGTATGTTCCCGAACAGCATGTGGATGAATAAGAAATGGACCGACCGTCAAACTCGTCCCAAACTACGTCTCCTGTGCTTGAGCTGATACTCACGAATCCTATGCGCACATCACCTTCTTTATCAGCAGTTTTCTTCTCTTCCATGATGCACATAAAGGGAGGTGGTGTATAACGCTCAAAGTCGTCAGTCGAGTCTAAACCGTCGACATACCTTTGAAAAAACAAAATCAGCGACATGAAGAGGTTTTCCGCGAACAAAACATACGTAGCCGCGGTATACAGGTGTGCCAACTTTCGCTCAAAGGGCGCATTTCGATTATCGCCGACTTTCTTGAGAGCTGCGGTTTCGGCCTGGTCGACTATTCCCACTCGATGGCCTTGAGAAAGTAATCTTCCGAAAGAATCTAAGCAGATATAGCGCAAGTTTAAGGTAAGATTAAACTGACTTCTTCAGGTGAACGTCGCGTCGATGCGTGGGGATAGATGCGACGACGAAGTTGCGGTCTTGAAAAGCAACCATACCCAGGTCTTTGGCTGCAATCTAGTTACCAATTGACATGTTTCATAGGTGACCGAATGGGAAGGGCACCGACCTTTGCATCATCGCCGAAGAACTTGTACTTATAACCAACCTCGACCATGAGCACTGTCCCAGGATTGTCTTTCTTAAGTTGGAGCACCTACGTATTGGTTAGATTCCTATCGAGTAGAGATATATGGTCACATAGATCACCTGTTTCTCCAGAGGCGTGTAGCTTTTGCCACTGGGACCAAGCGGTTCCACAACTTTCGCTTTCGGCGGGGCTTTAGCCTTAGCTTTGCCTTTGCCCTTACCCTGTGTTTTATTGGAGAACATCTCGGTCAACTTCTTGAACGCTTCATCAGAGTCGTCGCCAGAGTTTCCAGAAGTCTCCCCATCCCCCGGGCCAGCATCCGAGTCCACCTCGAGGGTATCCCCTAGACTCGAGATGCTGACGTCCTTTCGTTTGAGAAACGGATTATTATCTAGAAGAAGCTTCTTCTGAAATGCCTCGCGTCTCTGTTTCTTCAATGCTAAAGTTTCTGGCGCATGTTCTTTCACTGGAGAGTTGGCCGAGAAACTTGACGTTTCGATACATTCTTGCTTTGTGGGAGACGCCAGAGAAGGGTCGAAACGCCACTGCTCAGCCGTATTGATTGCGCTCGAGCTAGCATGAGATGGTGACGAGGTTGGGCGATGTGGCAGCGCGGTAAGCTTACGCTTCTTAACTGCTGGCTTTAGGATATGTGAAGTCCCGACGTCGTCGTCTCCACTGTCCACCGTCAAGTCAATCTCAATGGGTGAAGCAGCTCTTTTGGAATGGGATTTCCGCAGTGGGCTAGAAGAGCTAGATGGTTGGCTGAAGAACGAGGAAATGCGGGTTTGAGAATGGGGAGAAGAGGGCATTGCACTTGAGGGCGCTGAACAAGGATGAATTGAAATGAATTCTGAGCCGAGGACCAGGTGACCGTGACTGCTTCTAGGCGCGTGATTTGGAGGCTTACAACTTTTCATCATGCTTGGACTTGGACGACCTCTGGCTGTATCGCGGTCCCTGGTACGGCTGTGTGCCCTACCGAAAGCACCTGGGTCAGTTGTTTCGAGGCACCAGTCTACCGCCACTGCTGCTTCTACCAACGATGGTCCACCTATCACGGAAACGAACAGTGAATGAAGTTTTTTTGTATTTTCTCACTTCAGGGACTACAACTATTCACAGGAGCCGAAGCCACGATGAGCAGATTTTGGGACGTCGTTGGTATCGAACCTCGTGGTAATGACACTCTCGCTGTAACACTGGACAAGCGCGCATTGAAAACACCATCCGGAAATACGCTATTGTTGCCCAGGAAGAAACAACTAGCAGCAACACTCGTAGCAGCTGAATGGGAGAACCAGGAGAATGTTCTAAAGACGCATACGCTTCCCATGGTGAGTCCTTTCCTCGTTCGTGAATACAAAGTCATTGACCCAACATAACTCTGACGTAGACATCTTTGACTTCGAGAGCAATCGATAATCTGGCGGAAGAAGCGGCACGAGCTGAGCTTCGGACAAATCTTCTCGAATACCTGGATACCGATGCGATATGGTGAGTCCACCTCCTGGAATTGCTGACCTGAGGTCCTCAACTTTGCGTATAGTTTCTATCACGACTATCCTGACCCACTTGTTGAACTACAAGCAAAGCACTGGGACCCTCTAATAGAGTGGGTACAGTCGACTCACGATGTCAAAATCCATACCTTCCATTCCATTCTCTCCAAACCGCAACCAGCAGAAACGAAGAAAAAGTTGGATAAAATCATGTCGACATTTGATTCTTGGGAGATGGCAGGTGGGTTGTATCGCGATTAACGAGGAAATGAGCGCTCATGATCTTGTTGTCCTTTTGGTTTCCAGCAATGGAGCGGGCGACACACTATACAAAATCATTTATAATCGCTTTGGCGCTGGTCCAGAAGCATATCACCGTCGATGAAGCGTCTTCAGCTGCACGAGTTGAAGTTAATAGTCAAATAGAACGGTGGGGCGAGGTTGAGGATAGTGAGTGATTTCATTGCTTGGCGGAGTCTAATGTTATGGGTTCCTGACTCTACTTGTCTGCCAGCTCACGATGTGGATCACCAGGACGTTCGTCGCCAGCTGGGTAGTGTTGCATGTCTACTATCTCACATATAATCTATACTTGAAGGATCTATGCATCTCAAAGGCCAAATGGTTTTTAGGGGCTATTTACATCTCAGGTTGGCAGACTATTCCGTGATGCCTCTTCGGCAGGATGCTGGAGCGTTGATCTCAACACAGGACAAAATGTCAGCTGTCTGATGCAACTAGACGGAGATCTACTGCAACTCCGGCATCCAACGACATGCGTTCCGTCGAACGCGCCCTCAATGCGGTCTATCTGGTGTATGGTTTCCGACAAGATCGACCGGCTACAGAGCATCTCCTGCCCCCAGGTCGGGCAGGACACACGCAGCTATGAAGGACAGTTCAGCGTCTGTATGCCTCATGTCCACGGGCGGATGTTATGAGGATTTACGTTGCTTTAGTCTCTCACAAGGGTTTGGTGGGCAATTCTTGGAATATGGACTTCTAGCGAGTAACGGCACGCCAGAACTACCCGGCTAGACATACCTGGCACCACCTCAGCACCACCCTATTGTGCACCTGATAGCACTCGACCGCTACAAAATGCACCTGACAGCACTCGACCCGCTGCGAACTAATAGTAACGAAACTGCAAGGCAACTATGATCGGCAAGCTCAACGACTGCTGTTGAACAAAACGACTCACGGACAACTCACGGAGCAAGATAATTGAGATGATTGGCTCAGTCAGATGACAGGGTTTTGTCGGAAGCAACTCGGCGTTCGGCTAGGGGAACCGCGCAGCAAATTATACGTGCAGTGGTGGGCCAAGTATCTCGCTCAGCGAGCGGAACGCGATGCAGATAATCCTTCAGTGCATATTTAGAGCCGCCACATTAACCCGCCGTCGGGCGTCGCTGTGCCCAAACTGCGATTCACAGCCACTACTCCACAAAATGATTCCTCAGAACCCGTGGCTTGGCGATCGAAAGAACGGGGAAAACACATGTTGCGATCAGGGGCTATTTGCTTTATTGCAGCCGCTTTCCTCCGCACACGCTTCAAGCGCTTTTCCTCCATCCGGTCCGGCTACATTTCGGACTAATGTTCCGCCCGTGCTGCATATAAATGGGACGCGAGAGGACGCGAACAGCACTCTGCCTTCACAGCACACCCATACTACTTGAACAGCACTTTGCATCATACACGAAAAAGCTTTTCTCTTCTAAAACCTTTGACCATGGGCCGTTCACCACTCCTCGAGTCTTTTGACCCCTTCGCAGTCCACCCCTTCACGAATAATTCAGGCCTTGCGCCTAGTCTGCCACAACCATCTCAATATCCTACACCACTACCCTCACCACGCTATCAGCCAAGTACTGTTTCGACCAGTCCGGCTTCGACACCATCTTCCTCACCTGAATCATTCACGTTCTTCCCCTCATCTCCTCCATCATCACATGTTTCTCCCAAGCTCCCTTCGACGCAATCCACTGCACCCGCGTCAACAATGTCGCCCTCGAGGCCTGTCTTCGTTCCGTTCCGGAAAGACACTTCGTCCCCGGATTTGATTTTGAAGAAGAGCCCCGGATCACAGGGGAAGGCGGCGTGATGTTATATCCTTTTCTTATACCCGACAATTGGTGCGTAGCGCTGATATTCGACCTATTATTTCTTTCACTGACTTGCCAATGCAGCTATACCTTATGTGCGAAGACACCACTACTTCAACGAGAAGCTGCATTGTGCGCCGAGCGCTTGTACCATATAAATATTCATCCAACACCAATTCATCTGCATCATTAATGGCCCTCCTATCTGGAAGTCGCCCGAATCTTAGACAGGTCTCAGAGCGTCCAAGTTGAGAGCCAACGCGTTCTATGGAGAAGTGAATATGAAATGAATGAGCACACGACACCTTGAGATTTCTGCCCGAGCTTCAGATCTCAGACTGTTGCCAAACAACCGACAACGCTAGTTTCGGGTCTGGACCTGTCTGGACCTCGGCACAGAGCGCGCAGCTGCGGGTTGCTATATAGAGGTTGCTACTACTGAGGCCAAGACGCAGCCCTGAACCTGAACTGCCCCCCTTTCTGTCGCGATCTATCCGACCCAGCGATCGCAAGTCCAAGCCCGACCTACGGGAGCCTATGGGAGGAATTGCGATTCTCAGACACTTTATCTTTCCTCCGTCGTCCGAACATTCAGTCTGAGGACGCGTTCGCCGAGACATCTCGAGTCGTCTTTCATTGCCAACATCTGTAATATCACCAAGGTCATTCTGTGTGCCGCCAGAAATGGTCTCTATATGTGTAACTTTAAATTCACAGTCCTTCGTCGCGGAAGATTGCATGTCGGGACGATCGGGAGATCACAGCTGATCTATTTCGATGTCTCTGAATCCTCCACCACCAGAACTTCCGTCCGACTCCGTTTACACCAGCTATTGGTGTGAAGAGAATATCTATCTGTTAGCSCAATCTTTCCTGCGAAATAATCCTGGCGCCACCATCTGGGATATCTATGTCGTGTTCATTTCAAACCCAAGTCAAACGGCTCGTATTCTGAGATCATAATCAGTGGCTCATGCGCTCATGCATCTTTTGGATGTTTGCAGATCGCACTATGGAACCAGAAGGTGGCCAAGGATGAATTTTCTGCGGTTGTATGGGACTACCATGTAATCCTACTCTTGAGAAGACGGAATCTAGAACAGGAGGAAGCATATCCTGGGCGCCAGACGGATAGGACATCCGAAGGCCTTGTCTTACAACACCAAGAGGTCTCTCATGTTGCGGCTGCGGGGGATCGAAGTTGGGTTTACGACTTCGACAGTCGACTGCCGATGCCTAGCACCCTGGAAGGTGAACTCACTCATCGGTTTCTGAGTCTGCTTCGAGGAAGGGTAGAGTCAACTGATTATCGCCTACTCAGCCTATCTAGATCACACATTCATGGTTGTCCCGCACCAGTATCAAAGGTGAGCTTCTCACCTCAAAGTTCCTCACGCCTTACACCAACGACGAGGTGTGCCAGTCTCTTTAGGGTCATCCCCGGATCAGTGTACCTAGAGAACTTTGCCTCAGATCGATCACATATGGTGAGCATTCTCTTTGATCGCTATTGAGAACGATGAGAGAGATTTAAGTGCCCGAAAGCTCCGAAAAGACCTTCACCATGATAACCTAGCAGTATCTTCGGATGAATACGCGACAGCGCACACGTATATTTCGCCGCCTCCTGCTTATCCCCCTCTGCAAGGGATAAAAGCCGTAGAACAAGGCATAACCAACAATTTAGAGTTGATGCGGACTATTGGTGTTTTGGAGTCGGTACCGTCGTCATCGGGGGAGGTATATGGTACGGTGATGGACCTTAGAGAGATTTCGAGTTGGCGCTGAATGGTAAAGGGCGCATATTACGTAGATGTCACGGTCGTCACTATTAGTAGATGTGACTCGGACAAGCTTTGTGCTCTTGACTTTGTATTTTGTCGAAAAGTTTCTCTTTCCTCTGCACCATAGAACTTCACGATAATCATGAGCTCCGGACCTTCTTCAGCTACTCTTAATGGTCACGGACGCACTAATGGCCACACAACGACTTCACACAGCGCCGATTCGCCCTCTACTTCATCTATTGCGGGCTCCAATGAAGAGGAAGAGCATCATGCAGTTGCAGGCTCAAGTTCGGACTATCCTACGAACGGTTATTCTGGGTACGTGGGCAGCTATTACGATAACGCAGAGAAACTTCTGGGGTTCTCTCCGCCTTTCTTGCAAGTCACTAGAATTTTTTGACTGAAGATCACACCCTTGCACCTTGTAGGCCATCGTATCAAAATCATAACGAGGAAATTGTAAACCATCTGTACTACTCGGGATTTCAAACTGGGGTGAGTCCCAGTATTCCCTCGTTCCTTATCTGCTGCTCAATAAAATTATTTATTTCTTACGTTTAGAACTATGCCGACACTATCCTCGTGAGCCCTGTAGCGAATGAGCTATGCTCTTCTATTCTAATACACTGCTATGCAGCATATACACCAAAACGCGTATCGCTTACACGCTATCATCTTGTCCCGGTCCCCTTTTCTTGCACATCTCATGTCAACCTCTCCACAAGGGGGAGGTCAGAGAACGATCTACGTTCCTCTTGAGCATGAACCCGAAGTCACACACGAGGTATGTGAGCCATACGTCATATCCGGCCAGCTTCTGAGCTCATTGGTTTACTTCTATTCCTTTGTCACTGTAGGGTTTCACCATCGGTAAGGGCGCTCTGAAATAGAAAGGAAACTTTGGTCTCAATGATTTCGTTTTCTAGCCCTAGGTTATCTTTACTCGTCGACGTCTTTGAGCAGGGTTCGACCAGATAATGCACGCGCCGTGCTTGCAGCCGGATGCTTACTCGGAGGGATGGACGATCTCTGCCAATATGCCTACGAGACCTGCCGGCAATCCATTACAGTTGAAACCATCGGCTCGTGGCTTGAATTCCTAGACACTATCCCTTCACCCGCAATCTCGTCACCAAATGGAGCCTCCACTCCCGATTTACCTCCACCAAATACGATATTCGGACCATATGCACAGAGAATCAAGGATGACGTGTTCCATTTCCTAGTGGTAACACTGCCAGAGGTCTTGAATGTACAGGGTCCAGTATCCAACACAGATGAATCCACAAAAGAAGGACGTGGAATATTGCTGCAAATATTCTCGAAGGTGCCGTTCGAGCTGTTCAAAGCAGCTATAGAATCACCCACGTTCCAAATCGGTATGCCTATATTTCTTCTGCAAAGATTGCTTGCGTATCACTCACTGACTCTAATCTCTTTCTCCATAGGATCCGACCAATCCCGATTTAAGTTCGCCAAGGACGCGATTGAAGTTCGGAAACGGGGCATCGCGCGTGGTGCAGGTGCAGAAGAGACGGTGGTGCTTGCATTTGGTGGAAGCAACTTTGGGGGAAGCGCCGTGCATGTCACTCGGAAAATGCGTAAGCGGCCGCTGTGGAAAGTCAACTCTTGAACTATATCTATGTCAGGGTTTCCGCTCCATCTCCTTTTGAAACATACCTTCTTGATCATGTTCTATCGTTGCTTCCTTTAAACGCCCAGGTCATTCGGATTGAGGTTTTGAACGAGTGAATCAGAAATGANNGAAATGAACTTGTTTGTGATCTGGACAATCAGACCGATGGTTCTTCTGTTCACTTCTGTTCATCACTGGAGGCGTAAGTCGTTAACGTGGCAGCTTCGCGTGGTAAAACTCAAGGCTGCGTTTGGGAAAGCTCCGGATTTTGCCACTGACTTTTAACCTTTTAGTGCGCCGGCTTGACAGCTAGCAGCTCTTCTCTGCTTATGATCGACGCAACCTGGGGCTCTTAAACATCCGAAATACTTCAAGATTCCTGCTGGATGAGCGCTGTAAACCTTCAAGTACGCGTGCATCAGCCACCAAACGCTTACTTAGACCGCACGCTTCTCTTCTTGCGCCACTATCGATGAATTGTTCCCATGGACCCGGGACGCGCCAATCACGCGAGAGCCAGGCTTGATAAAGGTCGCCACTTATAAGAACGCAAGGCCATTCAAGGCCCCGTTGTGATTCATCCCAGTTTCTTTCATGTCTGACACCTTTGACTTGTTCTTCACTGGCAGAGATGACCCTCGCCGTTGTGTCATCATAGGTGAAGACACGAGACCCGTCTACTATTGCTTCGAGACTCCAGATCGAGGTAATATGATGAACACATGTACCATGGTGGGTTTTGGTCAGCGTCTATCTGTTATTTGAGACCGACTGTGTGTCTATCGTAGGTGTCTCGCAATAACAAAGACGTGGCTGCGTCTTTCGAGTGGAGTCCCGGAAACCATCTTGGTACAGCTGTGATAGGCGCCCGGAAGATGCCCATGGCTCATCTCGTCTTACCTGGGTCGACTCATAAGTGCGGTGTAGCGTTACTTCCAGCCTAACTAACTATTGAATTTGACCACAGTGCTCGCTCCTTCGTCTCCGCTGCCGACGGAAAGAAATATGAATGGCGACGCTCCCTCGACGTCACAACGTCTTACGATGTCTGTTCTGTTCTCGTTTTCTACTCCGATATTCATGGGGACTCATGGGTGGTGCAGTTATACGCAGCTCCCAACATACGGATTGCAGCCTTTCGTCGGTACACCTCGTCAACAGTAGTAGGTCCTTCACATGGCCTACTACAATACAAGTTCAATAATGACATTCTGTTGACCGAATCCCTTCTCGCCCTGTCTCTGAACCGATGGATAGACTTGTACGGAATGTAAAAACACCAGGGACAATTTACTACGAGGATAATGCAAGGACAATGATCATATATTTTATTTGACGAGTCCATGAAGCCCGAGATCTTACATAAATACCTGATTAAATGGTAACATGAGGAGGAACGGGGGGAAACAGATCAAGCCGTTCTCATCGCGCCGAGCATCTGTTCGAGTTTCTCTTCAACAGTCCAATCTTCTGACATAGAGGATGTTGTCGATTGTCCCACTCCATTAGGAACCGAAAAGTTAAACGTTCCCGCATCTTGACCTTGAGAAAGATTTTCTATGAGACGCCCAATATGCGATGATGGTGTGTAGTAAACCTAGGAGGTATAGTGTGAGAAGTGACAATATGGTAATTCACTAGGCACTTACTGCGGTCTCGGGCCGTCCCTTCTCTGCCTGTGACTTTTTACGGGGGATGAAGGAAGAGTTACTGCCCTTGGAAATGGCTCTCCCATGTTCCTTGAAATACACCTTAACACCCTCCTCAGTAGGTTCACGAGTTGAATACTCTGATGCGAAGCTAGCGCGGCTGTTATACACAGATTCCAGGTCGTCGTCCCTGAGACCATTCACGATATTCCTGGACAAAATTGAGGGCTGCACGTGGAGTTGAAGACATAATATCCGTACCATATCATTTCCCCATTGGCCAGCTGTATAACTTCTAAAGCAGGGCCCGATTCCGCCGGTAATGGCGTATTGCTATGAGATGCGCGCGCTGTGCCATCTTCGTTAAAAGATGAGACTTTTGTGTCTTCGGCATACATTTCATATCTACAGGTCTCTTGATTTAGTTGACTCACGCCTTCGGAATGACAGGCAAACTTACAGCGAGTCATAGGTTGAGTTCGAATTTTCGATTGAGCCACTGGCTTGGGAGGCGGGAACATCCAGAGAGTTCTCAGCTTGAGAGGTGAATGAGCGTGGAATTTGTGGGACAGGCGGAGAAGCTTCAACCGAAAATCTTCGCGCAGTCGGTGACCGTGGAGGAGGAGGAGTGGGGACGCGATCTTGAATCGAACGGTTGGAGAACGATGCAGCACTAACTCTCCGGCGACGTGACGAATTCTTTCTCGCGAGAGCATTGAGATCAAGTGCAGGAGCATTGTAGTCGGAAGGGAATATAATAGTTCTCCGAACCACAGCACTTCCAGGATCGCTACGTCCTTCTCGTGGCCTACGAACGGAACCCGTTTGTCTGCGAAGAGAAGGCTTCCTGGTCGACGAGGCTGTGACAGCGTTCGCTTCTTCGGCGTGCGACTGTGCCGTGCTAGGTCGATCCCTGTCAAGCCGACTTTCTCCACGACTTTCCGGCCTGGGACTCAAGGGAGTTGCTGTATTCCGTGTCAGCATCGTCCAATCCGTTGACCTCGAGGACGTAGAACCAGATCTGACTAATAATAAGTCGTTCAATTTGTTTCGGTCAAGGCCAAGGTTTGACGCTGCATCAAAAAGCTGCTGAATGGCAAATGATTCGTTGGCGTCTCCAGAACCCAAATCACTATTAGGTGACAGAGGTGGAGAAGAAACTACTTCTTGGTGATGGTGAGTCGATGAGCTCGAGCTGGCCTCCTCAGACTTTGGATTTTGCGTCGTGGTCAGCGGTTGGGGTCTTGCTCGCTGAGCCAGGGAGCCCATGCCAGAAGTGTGAGGCGTGGACGGCACCTCAGTGGTAGTACTACCAACAGATTGGATTGATGTTGTACCTCGACGGTCATGGTCGATACTTGGTTCAGCGCGTTGTTTACCACGGAAGCGGGCCATGAATCCTTTCAGACCTGGCCCAGCCGACGCAGGAGGACTGGGGACAGGGACTTTGAATCGTCCAGTTTCTGTAGCTGTAGCGGGTTCTCCGGGGGTAGTCAAGCTTGTGGGGTTGTAATGAAGAGTTTGAGTAGCAGGAGGTGTGCGAAGATCTAGGGGATAGGGGGTTACTTCTTCTCCGCTTGGTGCACTGCTCGGATTTCTTCGAAGCGTTCCCCTCAGCTTCCTGAATCGTGAGCCTATCTTCGAAGGACCCGGTTGAGAAGTGGCAGGTATAGACGGTGAGCGAAGAGGTATTGTGTCCACGCTAGTTGACGCAGAAACAAGAGTAGGCGTGGATATTTGGTTAGGACTAACGCGCTTGCGAGATATTGATCCGACTGGGTATAAGGTATCATGCAGATTGTGATGGGATGGGTCCTTTTTGAGTGCAATCATGGCGGCGGCAGTTTTCCTTTGCACGTCACGAGCCAACTCCGCCTGTTCTTCTGGTGTATGTGGTAGTCTCGGGCTTGATGGATTCTGCGGAAGTTGATAAGGAGGGCTGCTGATGGCGTTTGGCGACAACGATCCAGTGGTATTCTGGGAGATGGGTGTCGTAACGGCTCCGTGAGATGGTTGAGGGACGGCTTTCGGCTGTTCACTTGTCGATGTATCCTGCTCATCCTTGTCCTGCAGGCCAAAAAGGACCTTTGCAAGATCCCTGTTTCTACGAGTAGGGGAAATGTCTGCCAGAGATGTGGCAGAAGTGCCTTCCGCTGGGGCCGACGTCGCGATAGGCACTGTTCCTGAAGATTGGATGCTATCCACCACTGCGTGCAACAGAGCACTCTGAGAATGCAATGTCGATTTAGATGGTTGTTCAGGATGGAATGAAGACTGCGTCGGTGACGCTGGAGCCTGTATTTGCTGTGGTGCACTTGTAATCTAAGATAGCATCGTTATCAGATACAATAGCCAATCCCATATAACGCTTAAGGCTTACCTTGACTTCACGACCTCCATTGTACGAGTAGTTGGATTGTGAGGTCGATGGTCGCCGCCTCCGCAATGATGAGGGAGCACGCTCGCGACTTTCGGTCGACGCTGATTTCTTCGCTATCGCTTCACCGACGAGCTTATCTTGAATAGCAAGGAAATCTTGCTTCTTCAGCCCAGCATATCTACTGATGATGTCTTCGGGGTCCCATTCATCGTCAGGTGAACCACCAGGAGTAGCAGAACTAGACTGGTCAGAAACAGAGATGATCTCATGCCACGCAGGCTGCTGAACATCGCTATCGTTGAACAACGAGAAAGTCCGGTCTTTCTGGTCTCCCTCCCAAGAGTGATAACTAGACCCGACGGACTCCAACGACGACCGAGATGAACTGGCGATGGGTGAGAACATAAGTGGATGGAATGGACCGAGTTGGAAAGGTGTGGGAGGAGGGCTCTGCTGCCTCGAAGAACGTCTGCTGCCATTGGTTTGAGGGGGTGTATCAGTAGTGGGGAATGTAGCTGTAGTCGGAGAACGAGACGCGTTCTGATTCGGGGTTGGAGAACGATAGGGTCGGTTGGAGGAAAGGACAGGGGAATTCAGGTCGAATCCTGATATCGCGGAGGAAGGACGGTTGTCGGGTAAGGAGTGTGTTGAGCTGTAAGAGCCTATCTTAGAAGGGTCACGGTCAATCAGAGGCGAATCAGGAAGTGCGGGAGATTTGAGTGATCGGGACCATAATTTTGACTGATCCATGGAGCCGTGAGCGTCAGAGCTGCCACCATCGCTGAACCAGCTACCATTCCGACTGTGATCGAAAGATGATTTCTGGTTACTAGCGCTCGCAGTAGGGGCATAAGGAACGCTTGAAGGTGTTGTGGGGCGAGCAGATAGAGTCATGGGCTGGTAAGCCTGGTTGGAGAGTGGGGAGGCGGGTCGTCGCCTACTACCAAAGGCAGAAGAACCTGATGGGAATTCAAAGTCCGGCGCTATTTGATCACTACGTGAACTGTCTTCCGGGGTGTATCGACCGTTAGTACTACGTTGAATAAACATGGGCGACGAAGTAGCCGGAGATGTTGGACGAGGGGAATGGCGAGATGGCGTTGAATTCGAGTCTCGTCTGTAGAGCCCAGAAGCTATACTAGAGGAAATAAGAGGGGAAATTGGTGGTTCGACTGTTGGAGAGGTGGCTCGAGGTGTCGTAGAATGTGAACGTTGTTCATCGAAATCGATATTGTCGCGGGGGGTCATGGGTCTGGGCATACCGGGAATGTATCCAGGGAGAATCTTCGAAGGGACAGGTGAAGCGCGCCTCTCCTCAAGCTCACTTGGCGCTGGTCTATCAGGGGATATCGCCGTTCCCTCGTAGATGGCTGATGAGCGTATGCTTTCAGCCTCCCTCTGTGGATAGGTGAGCATTTTTTAGCGAAGCATGTCTGAACAACGTACATTATCGAAGGACATGCGCTGCTGCTGGTCCAGACTTGAACGAGAGGCAGGCGCAGACCTTGGCATGACTATCTCCTCTTCGACCTCCTCCTCAATTTCCCTGATGGCTTCATCGAGCGCCATGGAAGCACGCTTGAACACTGACGACCCTAAACTTTTGGATAGCTGGTACTCAGCCATTGAAAATGTCTGCTCCCCGTACGGTGCTGGTGGGATTAGTGGGGCCGACCGAATGCCTTTTTCATTCGGACTGGATTGTGTCGAGGAAGAGGGAATGCTGCTCTCTGGTGTGGCGGGCCTCAAGTTGGGTGAAGGTGATGAGCCTTGCTCCAAATTACTGGTCGTCGATTCCGCGGAAACAGAATGGGTGCGGGAATTTGCGTGTTTGGAGGCCGCATTCCGCATGTAAGAGTAGTCTCGAAACCGTCCTGAGCCAAACATGTTGTTACTGTATCTCTTTCCATGCTTCGCCCCCGGGGACGAAGGAGGAGATGTCAGAGCCTCAGTGTTGTCGGATCGAAAGGACGACCTCCCAGCCGGAGATTCTCCCCTTGATAGACTCTCTTCTGACCTCTCCGCAGATGATGTGTGCCTCGAACGAAAACCCAAAGTCTCCAGAATCATATCCTCTTCCTCTTCCGTAACGTGGTTTGCCGCCCCTCGAGCTCTCTGTTCTGCCAATCTTGACTTGAGAAGGTCGACTGATAGAGGATCTCCAGTGGATGTGCGCAATATTGTGAACCTCCGGGAAAGACTACGCCGAAGAGGTAAGTCGTGTCATCGTCGACGAGGATATATTGAAACAAACTCACTCTGGGAGGATAACGGACGCGCGAAAGTCACTAGCAGGTGGTAGCTCAGGAAGTCGATCTGCTAGTGCTTCCGGAGCCTGAATTTGTTGGGCAGCAGCCAAAGCGTCTCTCTTCGCGTCGGACTTTGTGCTAAAGGAAGGGTCAATATAGTTCTCAGGAACGGGAATCAGGCGATAGCTTACCGAAATCGACGCATGGTAGGGTCTCTCTGGTCCTCGCTTTATACACGTTCAGAGGGAAACAATTGCAAGATGGCCGACGAGAAAGGCAGGTACGAGGCAACGTGGTAAACACGAGTTTGGTGTTGGAAAGATCAGATCCTCGCAGGGTAGCAGAGCGCTGCGACTACTTAGTACAAGGTGCCGAACATGAGAAGATGTTCAAGCGAGTGACAGCTGATGTCGAAAACGTAAAAAGGGAAGTTACAGAATACAAGGACGAGCTCGTCGTTGGCGACAGCGTCCACCACTTCCTTGCTCAACACACATAAATACGGCCCTACACATTTCCATTCTTGGTTGTACAGTACATAGATTCCGATTTATATTACAGTGTATTCTTCCTTCCAGCTTTTACATGGCATACCTGGGGTAACAATATTGAGGGCAAGCTCGTATGCAAAGGCATGGGACTCACTTCTTCGTCCAGTCTTTGGCTGTTGCGAGGAACTTGGATTTGTCGTTCTTCAGAGTCTTCATGATACGAACATCAGCCAGCATCAAGGAACGGGCTTATCAAAACATACTGCGGCGATGTCTGGCTCGAATGGATCATCAGCACTTGGGTTATTGACCTTCTCCTGAATGATAGCGAGAACTGTTGGGTTGATAGATGAGATAGGTGGCTCCCACAGATGATGTTCCAACANGTTCCAACAAACCTGTCGACAGCGTGACGGAAGGCTTCCACTGGACCCGAGTGCGCGTTAGCAAATATGCAGCAGCGGTACGGCAGACGCACCTCGTCTCTAAGTACCGGCACACATATGTTGCCGTCCTCGTTTATTCCGGGGTGGTAAATCTTGGTGGTGAATGTGACCTTGGGGTGCTCTGTGATCGGACGAGCATCAAAGGCCGAGGACGAGCGTACATACGGTGGGAGCTTTGAACGGAAAATTCTGGGGGAGTTCCATGGTGAAATTGAAGGTACCTCCTTTGTAAGGAGAGTCCGACTTCAAAACACTCGGTCAATATGCATCGTAGTCCAGAAATAAGGGAATGCTTACAGCTGCCTTTATAGAGCATGTCCACAGAAACAGATTGTCATCTTTTGGCTCCACCGATAGACCCTGAAGATGGTCAGTTACGAGTTAAGGGCGGTAAACGAATGGGCACACGTCGAGAGGATTGTTCGTCAGATCCCTTATTTCCTGTGAGCCATATAAGATTGCAGTGACAGTAGACGCAGTGAGTTCGATTTACCTTCTGTATACGCCTAATCCACAGTTAGAAAGGCGAAACGCAGCAGCGAACAAGGCTTACCGCAGAGCAGTCATTGGAACGAGGGCAAGTCTAAAATAGGCAATTGCCCCTTGCTCCCGCCCATTATGCTCGCTGAGGTGACGCCAGATCCTTCGTCTCCCCAACCAATTCTCCCAATCGCTTCGACCTCTCAAATACCAAATCGCAAGAGAAAGCGCCCTCCTGCAACTCCATCTTCGCCGGCGCCTTCTGATCCTGGTCCTGGTGCAACTGGGTCGCCCACACCCGAGTAGGTGATTTCCTGTACTCTCCGAGCTGCATTTCACCAATTTGGACCTACAGACTTCTTTCTTCCCGCGCAGATCTTTTCTCTCGGCAGCAGCTATCCATTTCTCGCGGTCCGATCTTCATACCGGCTGCAGAGGATTCGGAATACTACAAGACCGACTTAATTGGCGTCAACCGCGTTGGTTATCGATATATACCTGCGGGAATCAACCCTCCGGGCTCCATTCTGCCATGTCACACCATTGAAAGCAATCCTACCTCATACCGAGTCAGTTGGGAGGACAGAAGCCCATTCGTGCATGTCACCAAAGATGGCTTAGGCCTTCTGGGCACCAAAGGCTTCAGAAGCGCGCGCTGTAACGCGCCAGTCCGTGAAGGTCAATGGTACATGGAGGTGAAGATCATGCGCGGTGGGGGAGAGCATGTCAAAGACGATACCAGGAGCGAAGGCAGTCATGTCCGGCTCGGCTGGGGTCGGAGGGAAGCGCCCCTCAATGGCCCCGTTGGCGTAGACGGCTATAGCTATGGGTATCGCGACAAGACGGGCGAGAAAGTGACACTATCACGACCCCGTCCTTATGGCCGCTCATTCTCTTCTGGGGATGTAATAGGCATGTACATTGCCTTACCACCTCGGCGGCAGCCCAATAAAAAAGATCCTCATGACCCTGCTCATATCAAAAGGGAACGCATCGCAATCGACCTCAAAGGTCAAGAAGTCTTTGAGATGCTCGAGTACCCCCAAACCAAAGAGATGACTGCGCTCATGGACTATTCGGGGAAATCGTTGACTTCGGTCTCTCTGCCGTCGACAACCACGAAAAAATCCGGTGCTGGAAAGCTCCCTGAACGGGGCAAGCCCAGTACCACGCGAAATCCCAATGCGGATCTTCGACCAATCCCTACCCTCCCCGACTCTCGCATCTCATTTTTCGTCAATGGAGAATGTCAAGGCATAGCTTTTCAAGATATCTATGACGATCTACCCCTTCGTGTAGAGGACCCATCTCGAAAAGCCAAAGAAAAGAAACGAAGCAGGGAGGGCGTTAAGGAGCACAGACAAAATCCGTTTGACGACGGAAGCCTTGGCTACTACCCCTTCATATCACTCTTCAATGATGCCTGTGTACAGATAAATCCTGGCCCTGACTTTGAGCACCCGCCGCCTGCGGATATTGATGCGCTTCTCCTGGGCGGAACGCCCACTGCTGAAGGACAGGAGCGCACGTGGCGGCCTATCTGTGAACGATACCCGGAATTCATGGCGGAGCAGTGGGAACTGGATGTCCAGGAGGAGGAAGAGGCGAAGATAGATGCTGATCGGGCAGCTGCGCAGGAGAAAGCTGAGGAAGATAAGAGGGCCCAAAGAAACAAGAGACAGCAGCAAGCCGAAGCTCGTAAACGGGCCAAGAAGGCAGCGGCAGAGCAATCTATGGCTATGATGGAAGATGAGCGCTTTGGTCCGGGTAGTTCTCTGGCCGCCCTGCCACTCGGACAACCTAGCCCTCTACGCCATGCAACAGCATACGAACCATGGGCCGAAACTAGCCCCGTGCGGCTAGCAACGGTATACGAACCATGGGTCCGATCTCTGCAGTCTCCTGCCCCGACTGCTGTGTCGACTGGCGATGGGCCCGGGATGTATAGCGGTTATGCGTCTGAAAACGGAGACGCAGAAATGATGCCTGACACGTCTGAGATGAATGCTTATGACGAAGCGGTCAGAGGTCAATCCAGCGAACCAGCCCAATCGATGCCTCCAGATGAGTCGGAGAGTTTTGATGCATTGCTCTCTGGACCAGGCGTGCACCACACTCCTTGAACTTGGAGGAACAAGTGTATGTATACACCAATGGGTATAGATAATATGAGGGGCGCTACAGTAAGTAACGTTAAGGAGGTTTGTGTACATCGGTATATATGGGCTCGAGATGGCCCTATTCAATTCGAGGCCAGCGAGGCGGAGGCGCTCGGACGGTGTATCTGCCGTAGGGTCAGCATCTATGCGAGCAGCGACAGAGACTCGAGAAGAGACACACCCGACGGACTCCCCGAGGCCTTTCTCTTTTTCCACACGGAGGTCAAAAACGAGCTCCCCGGAAGCTTGGTCCCATGTGGTTGCACACCAATTGCGCCTTCCCATGATGAATTTTTGCTTGCGCGGATTGCCATTGGTTTCCTTGTCGAACAGCTGGACCTAAAGGCGAATGTAATTTGAATCGATACACCTTGCATCAAATCATAGCCTACGGACCATAACTTCATCTGTATCCAAATTGTGCATTGTCTTGTGCGTGTTCTTAGCAAGTGTTGATACCATCGATATGACTGCGGGAGGCCTAAAAGAGACATGAGAACAAATCTATACGACAAAGTTACTGAAACAGCACGGTGGTGTATTCACGATAGCACCTGGATAGGTCAGAAAAAGGTGTGGGATGCGCGGGAAGGACGGCTCACTCGTAATGACATTGAGCATGTAACGATGATCGATAGGAGGCGCAACTCCGCTTTGGTTCTTATGCTTCAATGTCTTGAAGAGGCCTACGGCACCGCAGTGAACGTCCCCAGACAAAAAAGTTATCCTGATGCCTTTCTGTTTTGAAAACTGCTGTAATCGCTGGATGAAACCATTCCGTTCTTTCTGGTAAAACTCTATTCAGTCAATTGCTGGCGAGAAATGAAAACTGGCAAACCTTATGAGAACGGCTCGTCCAATGATCATTCTACATGACAGAGGTTATGAAGGCCCACGATTACCGCATTGTGGCCGTTTTGTGACTTACGAGATCATCTAGCAATTCAGCCTCCGCATTGAACTTGTTCACAAATCCTGACAATCCCAGGGAGCCGTTCTTGCCCAGGGCTACCAGTGGATTGAACTTGGACTCTAGCGCAGATTCCAGGAAGACCATCCGTGAATAAGCGATTGGTATGCCTGTTGGCTACATTCATCCGTGAATCCTTGGGCACAAAATGGCATGTCACGTACCCAATTGAACAACGAGGTGTTCCACAGTATCCGGTAGCATGTCCAAACGCTTGAAGACCTTCTCATACTGCAGGGGGCTACAGACTTGATCCTTTCTCCGCTCGGCTCTGGAATTGTTCAACACAACTCAAAGACTTTGGAAAATGTATCTTACCGACAGTCCAGTAGAAGGATGGATACTTGTGGACCCAGATAGCCCAAGAAAGAGTGCGAAGGAAAAGGAATAAACGGCCCTGGCCCACCAACGATCGCGGACCGGTTGATGTTTTGCTCAGGTTCATCACTGGTGCCATCAAGCTCGACTGACCAGATTTTTCAGAAGACTAACGAGGCAAATGGAATAGAGATGCGCACTATTGATGAAGCACTGGAAGAGCAGAAAATAGAAGTAACCTCGTTCGCCTATTCTGTGGCCGGATAAAGCTTCGGGGCATAGAAGAGAGGTTTTGATGTCCTTACTTTGCAAAAACAGGGGACGTCTGAAGCTCATCAGGATCTGCAGACATATGAGAACGAAGCAGATTTCAAAAGTTGACATCACTCACAACTGCCAAAGCCATCAATCTAGGAAAGCCATTACTTGCGGTCATTTTCTAGCACGATACGAAGGTCTCAATCCCACTCACGATATCTAATGATGAGTTGGCATGTGAGTGGTATGCAAGTAGAGTCATTGAAGACGAGACGGACCGTGATCATCTGTAATACAGTGTCAGTACAAGGACCTATTCTTGGATAAGGACAACAACAGACCACACATGTTCATCATCGGTCTTGAGAACACCGAAACGAAAGCTTTGTTAGCATCATGATACAGAACATAATCAGCAGAATCGTTACATTGAACTGTTAGCTCGCGCGAAGGCCCCGCGTCGGAAGCATTGACAGTAGTGATTGAAGTAGAAGCGGTCAATGGCTGAGCCAATCTCTTCTGACATTGCGTAGTTTTTCTTCAAGTCGGACTTGGTTGTAGAGATCCAGTCTTGTAATTCAGGCTCCCGTGTAAGTCTACACTTAGATGAGCGATGATTTGTTCCACAACAAAACATATATCCCACCCATCGCAATACAGTTGATCACCGCCACCAACAAGCACATGGAACGGCTCTTCGGCGTGCTTCGATAATAGATCAACCCAGCATGGATCATAACCACTTTGGAAACCCGGACCGCGAAAGTCATCAGGATTTACGCCTGCGGAGAAGCCATTGCACTGAACTACCGTGAATGGGACTTCTCCGTGCGTGAAGGGGGGAATAACATACAGAGTAGCTCGCCCAGCGCATATTCTGATATCGGCCAGGGACGAAGAAATCCAGGTGTTGTCCTTTGTTAATGCTATACGAGACTGCCATCTCATATTTTGCAAGGGGTATATGAATCATGAATCGCCAGAATGTGAAGGTGCTAGAGGTAGATAATGAGATAGTGTTTGATACAACAAGGGGTATGACGGACCCGCCGTTGCCACCATAAACATGAATTTCCTGTCCTGGCGCCTCCTCCTTCTGTGCATTTGGGCCCAAAGTGGCCGTGCCGTTGGCACTGTTCCGAGTCGGTATCCCAGCCGTGGGAAGGACATCGGAATGAGGGTCCGCAGGGTGTGGGCCAAGGTCGAAAGATGCTGCGGTGCCGTTCTGAGGTCGCGAGCGCGTTGATTTCTCGGGATCCCATTGATACGTGAGTGTCGGATGTGGCTCGTAAATAGAACTGGAATCGGCAGCTGAATATAGACATATGAATTAGGCGTAACGAAATAAGAAGAGTTACCATGGACGCACTAACGATGAGAGCGGCTCCGTGCCATACTCCTTGTTCATCGGTGGTGTCGTATCTGAAGAGTAGAATTAGGACGTCGCACAACCAGCATTATACTTGAGCTTCGCCTCACCTTAGAAGGGGACCCACCATAAACTAGAGCGCACACAGATATCATCAGCTAATAATTGACCAGACATGGAACGGGAAAAGACCTGAAGGTGCGGGCTCATGCGTGCAACTTGCAATATCTGTGACCTTTCTACCGCACTCAAGTGAGTTAACTCGTTAGAGGAGATGGTCGGTGCCCTCCTGCTTGTAGAGGAATCGAAGGACTTGGAAGGTCTATCTTTCGGTGGTAGGGCTGGGGGTGCAGGGGAGGACGAGCGTATCTGGGGAATGCGGTCGAACCCTCCGATAAACCTCTCGTCCATAGGTGTGGCTTGTTCGACAGGCGCAAACTTTCCGTCCGGACCGCGCTGAGGAGCAAGAAACTGTTCATTCTCCTGAATACGAGAGCGCTCAATCTGTCAGATACAGTCATATGAAACAAGACTTGATTGACGCACCCGTTTAGCGCGACGTTGGGCGCCCCATCCAGGGTTGTCCATTATTTTTGAGTCAAAAAGAGATGTTAGTGGGAGGCAGTAGAATTCAGTCTCAGCACGTCGACGTCGATGATCAAGATGTGCACAATGGATATTCAATTTACTTTGTTCCGTCTGATGTCGATGGGGTTGATGCTGGTTGATGACAGACTCAGTCTTGGCTGACCGACGACGGACCACGGCATGGGGCACAGGTTTTGTTCTGTAATCCCGATCGAGTCATCATAATTCCGTTCAAAATGTGGTATAATTATAGCTCTTCGATCGTGTATCTACCCAACGTGCTCGACGACCGTAGTTACCAGCTTCCCGTCCTTGACCAAGGTCCTTAGCATCTCAGGGACAGCCTGCTCCTCAAATACACCCTCTTCTTCGCCCTCCACGGGGATGCTGATATTGATCGCACTGCATTTCGCAGTAGTGATTTCGACATTCAGGCTCGCCTTCGATAGGTAGATCTGGCCAGAGTCGGTGGAATCAAGTTGAATCATGGGCGCTGTGCCGGTAATCTGCAACGCAAAAGATGGCGATTTTGTTACTGAGACCGAGGACACTACGGATTCAACAAGAACCGATGTCTTCACACAGTTCACTGTTTCGAAGGTGAGGTGCGCGTCAGGAGTATATAGTGTCGGGGCCTACCAAGCGTCACCGCGTTGACTTTGCCCTTGATTTGAATGGTGGTGTTCTTGCACCCGAAGATGTTGACGGCCTGACTGAGCTGACAGTCCTCGACGGTGAGACCCCTCTCATCCTCTTGGTATTCCTAGATGAAACGCGGTCATGACGGGCCATTAACCAAGGAAACAAGGCGCTCACTATGGTCCAATTCTTTCCTTCGAGCGCGAATTTGGCAGGTTTCTTCCCCATCAGAGACTGCGGCTTAGAAGGTTTCGTGGGCCTCTTCGGGGCTGTGCGTTTCGACGTGTCAGCGGTCATCACTGCGGAGAACAAAGTCGGACTCACTGGAAGTGGGACTCGGCGAACTTGACACTACACCTGTAGCCCGCAACGCTGGGTTCTTGTGTGTCATCTCGCTCTTGTCGACCTTGCGAAGACCTTTGGTGACGTCTGCGCCGCGATTGAGTTCAGCGAAGACAGCATCAACGCCTCCCGCACTAGGTGCAGGGGCACTAGGGGCAGCAGCAGGAGGTGGAGGTGGAGGGGGTGGGGGTGGAGCGGGTGCCGATGCGGAGGCTTTAGGAGATGCAGAATAGTCTGCTACCGGAATGCCCTGTGAAGCGAGTCAGGTCGAGTGTGTAGTAATGGAGCAGAGAACGCACCTTCGCGTTCCACACTAGCCCAGTCGTGTGGTACTCTGCGACATATTTTCGCGTCTCTTCGAGGACCGCGACGTAAGACCTGACCCATTCTACGTGTTTTGGGTCCCTGACATACCGATGAGTAAGATTATACGAGACAAGCATGTTGAGAGATCCCACTTGTCCTTGAACTCCTTGATAACTCTATTGCCATAGTACAGTACTGTGTCTTTGATCTCTTGGAGATATGGTCCAGGTTTAGGCTGTAGTTCAATGTTGTCAGAACGTGATGACGAGAGAAAAGAGGAACAGAACCAACATTGACAACCCATCCTACGCTTGGTGCACCTTCCCCAATGACCGTGAGGTGGGTGTACCAGTCTCTGTCCTTCCGGTTCGCTTCCTTGAGTCGCGAGATGGACTCGATGGTCGCCTGGAAAGGCGCGAGGAGGCTTTCGATAGTCTTCTGATCTGGCTTCTGGCACTTGGAACTGACCACAAGGAGATCACGGAGGTCGGTGAACTGTTTCTCGACAAGGGCAACCTAATAAACCGCAAGGTTAAGCTATTGGCGATCGCCACTCATTAAAGACCCTGTTCTTCTTACAATCTCGACCACTGAAGCACCTGCAAATGATCGAGACAACTCGAGGAAAGGCTTCAGTTTCCCCGTAATAACAGCCTCGTCAAATGCAGTGACGCTCTTGGGGTCCTCCTGTGTTGCTGGAGGTGGAGGTGGGAGTGGGGCGACATAGGATGCTGGATTTGGTTCATCCTTCACGTTCTGATCCTCAATCTTGGAACCAGGTGGCCAACCGCTCGCAGAAGCAAGGTCCTCAATACGTGAAGTCGCCGCTTCGAGCCTGTGCGCAATATAAATGGCCTCGTGGATGAATACAATCGAGCTTATGGCCGTACCGTTTGATGATAGTAGCTAGCGAATGAAGCCCGCCCGACATGTTGACAATAGTGAACTGAGAGAGGCTTCCTGGATGAATTCAACGCAACCTGGACGAATGAGCTCGAAGGAACGCGGCACAGTCGTTATTGCTACGTCGGGAAATGCCGTGACTA
>CEMG01178288.1:583-12677 GCA_001179705.1 Baeospora myosura
GTAGGGTTGATGAAAACTTTGCATTTCAGTGGCGTCACGACCCTTCGGAGTCGAGTCACTTGAATATTGGAGGATAATTGGATCTTGATCACCATTCCCAGGTCTGTATCTTCCTTCCCCATTCAACGTTTTCAAAAGTTTTCACGCTTTGGCCGGACCAATTACCTGGAAGGATCAGGATCCACTTCGCCACGCAATCCATCAGCGGCCACTCGTGGAGAGTGGTGAACAATGGGCAGGTCTACCTACGCGCATACGTATGTGAATTTCAGTATGAATCTTGGCAAGTCCACCCGAAAGAGCGCCATCTATGATACCTCTTCCTCTGCCAAAGGCTGACGCATCGAGGTCTAGCAGTAGTACAACCTCGTAGCTGATTTGCGCACTGTCATAGGTGTAGCCTTACTATACGCAGACTTTTAGCTCACTTTTGCGTTTCTTGTGGAGGTCTTTGACCGAGTGCGAATAGACGACCGCCTATTTTTGTAAAGCCCGCCCTTCACACCCGAAAAAAGCGCGATCCGAATATGCGCCATGCGGCGAGCTTAATTGGGTGGAATCTTCCTAGATCTTCCCAAGATCTTCCTGCATTTTTCTTCCACTCGGCTTGCTTGCGCCCAGCGAACAAAAAAACCTCCGGGCGCGTAGGTGAAATGGAATACGCCCAAAATACGTCTCGACATCTGAATGGCACGTCGACAAAACTCACAAGGTTGTTGCTCGGAGCACCTTCTTAATCGGATTGTTAACCTCTATCAGCTCTATAAGAGAGGGGAAAAACCAACTCTTTTGTCAGAACGCGTCGCTGGTCGAGTTAATTGCAGGCGATCGTGAGGGTTTTTGCTTCCGCACGGTGGCGACGGGCCCACAGTCGGCGGCTCGGCTAATCCCTCAGATTGCCCAAGAAGGGAACTAGCCCGGAGGCAAAGTTTGTTGACTGACTCCATCACAATGTTGGATGATCAACATTCCGGCAGTTGTCTCGGGATGGGTACACTGCATCATACTCTGAACCAGCGTACACTGCATGGTTCTGTAGCGCTAAGGTACGAGATATCAACGTCAGAGTCAAGTAGGAGTCAGACTTTCATGGGGTTAATGTTCGTTAACGTTCCATTAAACAGCCTCAGGGTCACGGCCTTGAAACGGACGGCGTTTGTCTGAAATCTGGGAGCTGACGCGGACGCGTTGACGACCGATCTCTCCGTCCCTTGCCCTGACGAAACGTGGCACAATGCAAGATCTGCTACCTCCGATTCCATTTCCAATTTCTGGTCATGAGCTTAGGTCAAGACTTGGTACCGCCAGCCTCAGGCCAGCCTCCAACGTCAGCCTCCATCTCGACCTTTGTGTCATGCCATAATCTGGAAGACATGCTGGCACGCGCTACTTCCTGAGGATAGTGGATTATTGCGCCTTGTCGGCTAGCACAGATCTGGCCATATTGGCGATCTTGGTGCCTTCTTCAGATTGGTGGGAATCTCGTGCAGGGGAGAAAAGTCTGAAACTTAAATCGAAAACGGACCGAATGGGTGTGTTGAATGCCTTATTGGTCATTATTTGCCCGATCACATTCTCAATGTATAAAAGCTACTCATGCCAGCCTCCTTCTTCATTCCTCCCTCCTTTCCCCTCCCCTGTTCGATTCTTTCTCGCTCTCCACTGTAGCTTTTTGGTAACTTTCTCGCGTCTTAAATCACTTTACACCTTGACCGATGGCTACCTCCATGACTGTTCCCTCCCCCTCCCCTCCAACAAAATTCCTCCTCCCCGATCTCGTCTCCCACTGTACATTTGACATCCGCGTCAGCCGCCATCGCAAACAGATCACTACCGCAACGAAGCAGTGGCTCTTCAAGGATGGAAATCTCTTGGGGAGGAAGCGTGAAGCCTACCACGGACTGAAATGTGGCCTGCTTTCCTCTATGTGTTATCCAAAAGCGGCCGCTCCGCAGCTTCGAGTGTGTAACGATTTCCTCACATATCTGTTCCACCTCGACAATCTTTCCGACGACATGGACAACCGCGGTACCATTACCACGGCCGATGTCGTCCTCAATTCTCTCTATCATCCCGACACGTATCAAACTCCCGCACGCGTCGGAAAAATGACTAGAGAGTGAGTCTCCGTGACCGTGTAATTGCGAGTTGTATTCTGATGGATTATCTCCTAGTTACTGGAAACGATTGATTCGCACAGCATCGCCTGGTACACAGCGCCGCTTCATAGAGACTTTCGATTTCTTCTTCCAAAGTGTCACTGAGCAGGCCCAAGATCGCGCGGCCGGCGTCGTTCCTGACCTGGAATCATATATTGCCCTCCGTCGAGATACATCAGGTACGTCCCATTTCCGGCAGCTTTCTCAATCCTATCTCACCATTCTCAGGCTGCAAAACCTCATTTGTGTTGATCGAGTATGCGAACAATCTCGACATTCCAGACGAGGTAATGGAACATCCTCTCATTCGCGGCCTTGGTGAGGCAGCCAATGACTTGGTGACATGGTCAAACGTACGTCTTTCATTTCCGCAGTTCCCACGATGTCCTCGTGTTTATACGTACTGGTCATAGGACATCTTCTCATACAACGTCGAGCAATCGAAGGGTGATACGCACAACATGATTCCTGTGGTCATGCAAGAGCAAGGTCTCGATCTCCAGTCCGCCGTCGACTTTGTCGGTGGATTGTGCAAACAGTCGATCGACCGCTTTGTCCGTGATAGAGCCCAGCTACCCTCCTGGGGCCCAAAGATTGATCGTGACGTCGCCGTCTATGTCGAAGGCTTGGCAGACTGGATTGTGGGTTCCCTGCATTGGTCATTTGAGTCTGAGAGATATTTCGGGAAGTCTGGTCGAGAAGTCAAGAAGACTTGTACCGTCAATCTCCTTCCCCAGCGCCTCTGATTCTGGCCAGATTCCGGTATGTTCTGCTTTTCCTGCCAAACGTTCTTCTTCCGTCGATCTGATTATGATCTCCGCAGACCGCCCATTATGCAATCTCCTTCGTTCGTATGCCGCCAATTAAGATCCACATGTTGACATGTCTGCCTAATCTCTTCGTTCTCCGCATCCTACTCCTACTGTATCCTGAATTCCCTATCGAACCCTAACACCTCCACTATTTCGGATTTCGACCATGTATCCTACACTCTTTCGACGCTCTCTTTTCCGTCTTCTCATCCGGTGTATTTATATTTATAGTCCGCGAATTTGGTTTTCCTGGACATTCGTTATTCGATCCTCGCCTCCACACGGCACATCTACTACTTCTACCTTCTTTTGAATGCACCCCAAAACCTTAGAGACATTCACATTAAGTGCTACCCTACTATACTTTACGCTATTTGGTCAGATCCTCCCACAACTTCGTTCGCTATTAGAGTAGCGTACTTCTACGATGTACATGCATTCTATCGTTACACTCTTTACATACACCTACACCTTACATATACATATAAACCCTTTAGAATTTTCACAAACGGCTCCAGTGATCTCCCCCATCCGCGTCTGTTCCCCTGCGAATGGAGAAGCATTGGAGAAACTCTTGACATCGCTCAGCGTACTCTCATCCAGTTTCAGTAGCCATCATACGATCCCATCATTCCAAGTACGAGAGGGTTGCGCGGATTCTCATTCGGACAATCAAGTTTGGAGCATGCTAGTACAGGAGCTGTTTGTATGTGGATGGAGAGTACTACGAGGGGGATCAGTATGACAACACGACGGGCGGCGGACTGTTCAATGACCATCTGTTGGCCACAATGTACAGATGATGCTCCGAGCGGGAGTAATGATCGCAGCATTTGGATCAAAAGTCTCTATTCCCCCCCTATCGTTTCGCGGGAGATGTTTCCGACAATAGCATGCCAAATTCCGAAAGATGGATTACTCGCTCACACGGTGATTCCGTATGTGATCCTCGGTACCTTGAGAGAAGAACACATCGTTTGACGGTGCCGGTGGCGGGAGATGTTATCACGGCATTCGCAGACATGAGGCTATGTCGTGCTTCTGTGAAAGCGATATCTATAGTCGGTTTGTCACTCGATCTACAGCAGGAATGGTGGGCACTCACACAGGCTAAGACTGAAGAAGTTGGATTATAAGAAATGCCAAACTGTCGATTTCGCAATGTCGACTCGATAGGGCGGTGACAATGGGCAAGAGACTAGCTGTGATACTGCGCTGATCATGAACATGTTAAATTGTGTTCCTGGATGTGAGAAGAAAGCGGCTCTATAAGCATACTTACAGATATCCCATGGACAGAATTGTATGGCACCGATGAACGCTAGATGTGATTCGAGGATGATCCTTGTGTGTGCTCAAGGAAGACGCCGTTCATTTTATAAAATTTGTCACGATAAGTCGCACCAATTTCCTGGAAGCGGAGAAAGAGTGCGACTTATACCAGGTCGGAAATGCATGATACACTCACCGAGAGTTCGGTCAGGGGTGCACGCAAGGCTTGGCGTGCGGTGGTAGATCGTCTGGAGGCTGTAAACACAGTCTGGTTTCACGGAATTGTCGCTGTCTTTTACCTTTGTTCCTGCGATTACTCTATACGAGTCGGTGTTTTGCAACGAGCCTCGCAAGGAAAGGAGTCCGCCGTTCATACCATGTTGACTAAAGGAAGAAAGCCCTCGACGAATGGGTCTAATCAAACTTTTTGTGAGGTGGGATGACGTCTGACATCGTAGGTCGTCGTGCACTGAATCTAGAAGCCATTATCCATCGTAAATTGAGGTTACGTCTGGTCCATTGATATCTACACCATAAGACACCCAAGTAAATAACTGCATATGATCAAAATAAAGGTTGAATCCTCTTACCACGAGGCGCCTGGGGCGCCGATTGACGACAGCACATATTTGGTCCTCAAGGAGGGTGTACTTCTATACCATGTTATACAGAGATTTCGACTGATGAAGGAGAGTCCGAAAGAGCTCGATGAGCTCCATCTGGACGGGAAATGAACGACAATGTGCATAAGATACGTACATGCAGCGCCTGGAACCACGATACTCCATGCCTGGGTAGAGACACGGGCGATGTTGTTGATTTTAGCGGATCCAGATATCAGAAACACAGGTTTGTGAGCGTGGTTTTGATTTATCGCCCGGTATCCAAGAGGCATGCCCATGCGGTAAGTAATGATTATGAGATCTTGCAATTTGGAGACATCTGTAAAATCGTTGAAGAATCGCCGTAACGCCAAAGAAGAATCTCCCTTCGTATTGTCGTCTCGAACAAAGCCCTTGACACAGGGTCATTGTGTTCAAAGGAAAGGACACACCAAGTTGCAAGTTGGCCAGTAGTGGAGGTTGAGTGGAGAAAGGACATCCCGACGTAACAAGGCACCACTGCGGGAAAGCCCTTTCGGGCAATCCCGATGCCCGTCTGCAGCCGCCATCACAAAATTCACAGCTTCCTTCCAAATGGCAAACACCTACCCACCTTTTTTTGAAGAATGTTGGGTTCAGCACCTTGGTTTACCTAGAAGCTACGTGCATGCTAGAGTCTTCAGACTAGTTGTACGATAACATGCGCCCTATGATTCGCCCAAATTCCAATCACCGCGACGTTAAATATTATTGCTCCTCGAGCTCAAGACTCAAGAGATGCAAATCTGCTGCTTCCATGCTTTGAGAGGAACGTGAAGCTCAGGCTTGAGGTGAGTCCGCATTCACGACACAAGACTTGGGCTCTTGCCGTACAAAACAGCCGCACTCATAATGGTCCGTTTACGATAGTTCTAAGCCAAAAAAGCTCTCATTGATTTAATGCTGCTGTGGAGGTTCCGATTAAACCCTGCCATTAGTAATGACAGGCAAGCTATAAATGATGAAGTCCTTCCGCTTTCCAAACCCAATATTACTCGAGATTATCGCATTCATCGCTGACTACCTTCGGTTCGCTACTTTTCTTTGGATGCTACAGGTGTGTCGTGCTTTTCTTCAATCCCGAACGCTGGTTGAATGGTCTGGGAACAGGTAAGATAGCCGCTGTCGGCGTTTATGCCAAATCCAATCTGTACGGTTTATCCTCCTGCATGGTGTCAGTGTGCTGATGTATACGCACAGGTTATCGTTTCCCGGGGGTTGCGATCGTGCATTGCTTGAAAGCACGCGTAGGCCCTTTGAAAGCCGTTTGACGGTGGTGCATTATTCGATGCAACCGCGTGAATTTGTAGTGTGATCGAATTACAAGCCTTCCTAGCTGATCTCGTCGGCAATCTTGAATTATCTCTCACCTCTGAATCGCATAGGGTTCGCCGATAGGCAGCTTTGACAATGCTACCTACCATTGAAGATCAAGTCGAGAAGGGCACTCGGCTTCCTCTGAGACTATGAGTGGCGTCCGGAGACGAATGAAACGACTGAAATGCATACATACACACCTTGTATGGTTCTCAATCCTCGGGACCGACTTCCTCAGACGAATTTCCTAGCCCTGCGCGATAAATTTCCTCGAAGATATCGACTCCTGGATGTACGTGCCATATTTAACAGTTCGTGTTTGGTCTAGAGCATCCGAGCTGCAATGACATCCGTGTCATGTGTGGGGCCGTATATATAACTTGCCAATGGGAGAGCCACCTCATCGCCACCTACGCTCTCACCACCTACCACCATCTCGCAACGCACTCCAAATGTTACCCACTCGATCCGCTCAGCAGATGCAGCAGGCGACAGGGGGTGCCGGAAAACCTGGTAAACCGGCAGGAATGTTGAGTAACCTGAAGAACAACAACGTCGTATGCAACTTTCTCTCGCTATTGAGGAGCACCATTTTCCTGAAATAAAATATCTAAGGCACTGGGTGTTGCGACGTTGGCTGCCCTCACGGGTGCTGTATACTGGTGGAAGTACAAGGACGAGGACAAGCGAGACAAAGCCAAAGGTCAGAAAATGACATTGTCGTGTGTATCTCTCACCAAAGCTGATAGAATTGCAAGCTTGAAAATGTAGTGGCAGAAGTTGTTGTACGATTAGGAGAAAAGAAAAAGTTTCCTCGAAGAGATGAGAGAGAACACGTCCATTGTATGATATATATTGCGCTTTCCATTGGAGTGGACAACATTGAGTAGGAACATCATACAGTGACCATCCGTGCATCGCCATCTTGAGTCACCTTAGACTGATCTAGGAGATATGACAAAGTGGAAATATTGTCATCGCATCTGGAAAAGCATTAGCCTGATTTAGATGCTCGTATACTAAAACAAACTCACAATCTGGAGATCGACTGCTCACAATCCCCGAGTGCCTTTTGCAACACTCGTAAAACGCTGGCATACTCGCCCGATCTGTCTCGCAGTTGTCTTCCGTGCGCCATCAACAGGGTGTTGGCCCAGAGAAGATCAAACTCGAGGTGCGGACTTCGCTCCAGGTGCTCTGCGACGAATCGTAGAAGAGTAGCAACGTAAAGAGAAGGAACCTGGCGAGCGACAAGTCGAATGTCACCAGAGGGCACACTCTCATACACACGTTGAATGAGAGGTTTTTCGTTCAAACGGAACGCCATTACGAGAGCTTTGAGGTACTCTCGTGAAGCAAGGACGTCTAAAACAGACTGGGGCGTTAAGTCTATGGACAGGTCGAAAGGGTCGAATGAAACCGTCTCGTCCAAGGAGTAGATGAGGAGCCCTTCGGTCGACGCAGCCGCCCACGACCGGCCCGTAGGTGAGAATCGTATGCATTTCGTGCGCGCCTCCTGTCTATACCGCCGCTTCGACATATCCCGTGCACCCTGCGTGGCACCCGGAAGGCTGATGTCCATCCTATCCTCCAGGTCACTCTCATCCCCCCGATCGTCGATCAGGTCGGTATTGATTCCCGAGTCGTTTACTTTTCTGCTATCCAGGAATTCCTCCGTCCCATCCAGTGATAGATTTTGTGATATCTGGTACTTCTTCACCATCATGCCCTCTCCTTCCCGCACGTCGTACAGGACAACATACTTGCTGTTACCGCCCGCTAGAACGCATCGTCCATCTGCCGTATAGGCAAGGCTATTGAATGCCTTCCCAGACGTACTATTAGCAGCTGACATCCGATCGTCGGCTTTTCGTCCCCCAGAGATATCCTTCCTTCCCTGTATTGTGTTGATTTGCTTGCTCTCTTCGACATCAAAGAATGCAATTTGACCATCGAGTGTCGATGCAGCGAGTTCCTTGCCGTCAGGGCGGAATGCCACGGCGAGGATATCAGAATTGAGAACGATCGGTTCAACGACGCGTGTACGACTGAAGACATTCCAGATACGCAGTGTACGATCCCATGATCCACTAGCGAGCTGGTTGGCCCCAGAAGGAGAGAAGGCGAGCGAGCTGACGGGCCCTTCGTGCCCGGAAAGGACATCTAAAAGCTTCCCCGTCTGGACGGACCACATGAAGACTTCGAAGGAGTCTGTCGATCCGGCAGCGACGACTTCACCCGAGGGGTCGACAGCGAGGGAGGAGAATTGGACAGGGGATGGGGAAGTGAATGTGCGGAAGTTTCGGTAACGGATGAGATCGTAGGCACGGACTGTGCCATCGAGCGAGGCAGAGAAGAGGACGCTGCCGTGTTTCGCGAATGCCACAGTGGAGATGGGGGCGGTATGTTCCGTGAAGGTGACGAAGCAGAAGCCATTATGGGCAGACCACACTTTAACTTTGCCGTCGTCTCCACCAGTAGCGATAGTTTGACCATCTGGTGCGTATGCGAGGGTGTTCATGTCGAAGTAGTGGCCCTGTTGTTTTAGAATGTATGACTCGGATTGCCATTCCCATACTAGGAGCTGGCCGAGCTTTTTCGCGCCAAAGGCGAGCCATTCGCCCGAGGCACTGATGGCGACTGACGAGATTTTTTCTTGAGAGATGCTCAGGGTGTGGATGTTGGAGAAGGCTGGCATCTCCCAGAGTCCGAATACACCGGTAGAGAACCCTACAACGAGGAGGTTGCTGGAAGGGTGGAATGTTATGCACACCACCTTCGTCCCTTGTTGGTTGAAGTAATTTCGTTTGTGAACCCCCCATCTCGTGTTGATTATCGCGTTGGAGTTAGTAGGAAGGCCAGAGCCACTAGAGGTCGATGCAATAGGACCGTTGTCGGAGTCGGAATCAGAATCTTCGTTTTCTGAAGGTTTCGCCTTCCATGTGAAGACAGCGCCATCCCGGCTGACCGTGTATATCTGTTGCAAAGTTATGAGGACATGGAAAGGAAGGAGGATCAAATGTACACACCGAAGTACCATCTGCCGAAAAATATGCACCAAGAACTACATCTCTGTGTCCAGCGAATGTTTTAGGTCGGAATCCTTCCACAGGGTCTAGCGTGTAGAGGCGGGCGGTCATATCTCGTGAGGTGGATATGAAGCATCTGACAGAGATCAGGCTCGAGCTAGCATCAATGATCAAGGCACGTACTTTGAGTCCGAAGACCATTGGATACTCAAGATATCGTCGTGGTGCCCGGTATAGGTGCGATGCAGGTTAAACGGTGCGAATTCGCGAGCAAGATGGTTTGGTGTTCTCCAAACCTGTATATGTGCGCCATGAGTCACCGCGATGTATCTTCGGTACTATCAACAGGGATGTTAGGGGAATGCGGATGTGCAGACATACTTTCCATCTGGCGAGAATTTGATGTCCTTGACGACTTTTTTGAAATTGAAATGGTGGAGCACAACGCCTCGTCGGAAGTTTACCAAAAGGGCGCGGCCATCTGTGTTTCGTTCAGTAATAGAGGTGAGTAGGTAAAAAAGGACGATCACCTTCGTCTACAGAGATCAATACATTGGCGTCTGGACTGAGTGCTATTACAGCTATGTTCTTGCGGTTTTCAAAGGCAAAAGTGAAGGACTTGTTACTGGAAAGCCGTTAAGGAACTTGATGATGGCGAATCGTTTAAAAACTTACTTCACTAGATCGAATACCGATACTCTGTTGCCGACAGGACTCAGCAGGGAATTGCCGTCCGGAGTGAATATGACATTGCCCTGGCGGTATACTGTGCCACAGATATTGGAGAACTAGACGCATGGTGAGTCAATAGAGGAGGTTTACAGGGAACATACACGCACCTTATAATTTGACTTCATGAAGGTCCAATGTCAAGCGTTTCATTTTTAGCACAGCCACATATCGGTCTTTCTCACGAATAGCACAGCCACTGCTTCCCTTCAAACACGATCGACGCTCTGCCTGCTGGTGCCATGAACTGTATGAAACGATGTCGTCCATACAGAACTGTATCTTCTCTTCGTTCTATCACCACTTCGTGTGCTCACTTCCATGAAAATCCACTGGTGAGCAGATATGAGAGGACCAAGCAAGTCGCTCAGAAAGATGTACAGGGTCTGCCACGGTCGGGATCGCCACCTCAAATGCCTCGGAGGGCAGGTCCCCCTCAAAAAAGAGGAATACCCAACGTCGCGAAGGTGCTCGTCGTAGCAAGTGGTAAGGGTGGTGTAGGGAAGAGCACTGTTTCTGGTACGCGCTCGAGAATCCAGCAGACAACTTTCGAACTAATCAGTTTTCTAGTGAACCTTGCACTATCACTTGCAATGCTCAGAAATGATCAAGCTCGTCTGCGAGTAGGGATTCTGGATCTTGATATCTTCGGCCCTTCTGTCCCGACTTTGATGGGTCTACAAAATAACGAGGAGCCTGAGTTAACCTCTGGTGTGTTTATACGTGAATATCACCCTCTGTACATCCCACCTGACACCCTCACAGGAGGTGCTTTGCGCCCTCTAACGAATCATGGCATACCCACCATGTCGATGGGCTACCTCCTTCCTCGACCTTCCGGTTCGACTGACAATGCGGACACGCCGGTCGTTTGGCGTGGTCTCATGGTCCAAAAGGCTGTCCAGCAGCTGTTATTCGATGTCGACTGGACAGGCGGAGAAGGTGGCCCAGGCCTAGACGTCCTGGTGATTGACATGCCTCCCGGGACCGGTGACGTTCCTCTGACTTTGGGACAATTGGTGAACGTCGATGGTTCGTTGAGTGCTTCAGCCCAGTTACATCAACCTAAATGCTTCTCGCACCATTAAGGCTCCGTCATCGTCTCTACACCTCAGGACGTTGCTTTATCCGACGTTCGAAAAGGTATTGCGATGCTTCGCAAAGTGTCGGTTCCGGTAAGCCGTCTTTTTTACGCGAAGAATATAGCCAATTCATGATGTGATTAACAGATCACAGGAATAGTGTTGAACCAATCTCATTTCATCTGCTCCTCCTGTTCCACTCCCCATTATCTCTTCGGTTCTCCTGATGGTTTTCGATCCACTGCGGAACGTCTCGGCGTGGATGTCCTAGCAGAGTTACCTGTTATTCCTGGTGTAAGCTCTGGCGGGGACGCGGGTGTTCCGTATGCCCTTCTATCCCCCGACAAGAGAGAGAACGACGGCAGTGGTGGTGTCCAATGGAGTGAGGCAATGATGGGAGTCGCTGCAAAAGTATGGAGTCTTTTACGATGATAGCCCTCGCACGATTGTCTGTGATTCGGGTGTGGTGAGACATGATGTTTGCTCTGTTTCTGTGCACTTTCTGACGTACGAGGTCCGTTTCACAGCCCCTTTGCGCTACGATGTTATGTAACGGAGCTGTTAGCGATTATAGGTCCATGTCTCAGCTGGACTGCACTTCGTTGCCTGACATCTTTCTGGGCGACAGGAGATGCATAGGCGGACATCATCGTCCGTCCTTCGTTCTTTGTAGTTCAATTCAGAACAGAGGTCTCCCAACTACGATGCATGCTGCTGAATGATCTCATAACGAATTCTGAAGAACCCGTTTGCCACATATTCTTGGCACAGTCCATTGTCTTCTCGCCTCTGGCTCGATGGTCGTCATCTCTGACAACCTCAATCCACAAGGTTCACGAGCGCGATTTTTGCCAACGAAATCACCACAAACGAGTCGGATGAGGCCGGGTGTTGCACTCCAAACCGAATCCACCTTCAAGTCATACTCCCTAGTGCAAACGCTGGGTCGACGGCTGAACTTGCTTCGAAATGATCATGGCCGACTCTTGTTGTTGACATAAAGAGACTTACCACACTACGGTTATCTCCAATCGTTACTTATGATCATCAGAC
>CEMG01178293.1:2276-13476 GCA_001179705.1 Baeospora myosura
GCAGGCGCTTCGCGAAGAGGCCTGCACAGCCACTGACACGTTTTGGTCAAGCAGAGTCTCAAACCGTGACGGACAGAAGTTTGAACTTCACAACTCGCCACCATGACTGCAATTACTCAGAATCTGCCTTGGTTCATTCGTGACCTGGGAATATCAATAGTGGGAAAGGTATGACTGCCAATTTCTGACCGTCCTGGACCTTCTGACATAGATACAGGAATGCTACACGTCACTGGTAGAAAACCTCAACATTAGTGATGTTCAGTGCATCAAATACTCCATCTCTAAAGGCCTTGGAATCGGTATCGTCGTAGGAGGTTCGATTATGAAAGTTCCTCAGATCTTGCTGGGTGAGTTGCGGAAGCTATGCATCCATCACAATTGCTGAATCGTTGTCTCAGTCGTGAATGCGCGTTCGGCACGAGGACTCTCTCTGCCCGCGTATATTCTCGAAACCCTCTCTTACGGGATAACACTCGTTTATTCCTTCCGAAATGGCTTTCCCTTCTCGACCTATGGGGAAAATCTATTTCTCACTCTCCAAAACATTATAATCACACTCCTCATCATCGCATACGCGCCTCGATCCACAAACAAGTCCCAGCGACTCGCTTCTGCTTCCTTGGCAGTTGTTGCCGCTTCCTTGGTTCTCTATATCATCCCTCAAAGCACCCTGGCACCGCTGCAGCTCTCAACCTTACCTCTTTCCCTCTTCTCCAAACTCCCACAAATCCGCCAAAATCATCGCGCTAAGTCAACAGGACAACTCTCTGCGTTCGCTGTGATATCCCAGATCGCTGGCTGTCTTGCCAGACTCTTTACGACCGCCACAGAAGTTGGTGATGCGATCATTGCGACGGGATTCGCACTGGCGCTAGCGCTGAACATCGTTTTGGGCGCCCAATTGTGGATGTACTGGGGGGATGCGGAAGTCAAAGATGAATTTGGCTTGGGCAACGGGGAGAGGTTCGAGGAGAAGGAAAAAAGTTCTCCCTACGAGCCTGCACCATGGCAACAACAACCAGAACAGAGGATTGCCGCCACACCATCATCGCCGGCTCTTGGGAGCAGAAAATGGGCAAGGAAGGTGGATTAATTTATTCCTTTCTCAGCGCTTATAGGACGTTCGCGTCTCTATTATCTTAATCTTTGATTCTGGAATGTTAATGTATTCTCCTCTACTTTTGTTGCGTGCGTCAATCTTATGCAGGATCCTGCGTATATGGTGTGAAGACGACCGCAACTCCTAGGCCACGGCCTATTTCTACTCTCCAGGAACCTTCGTCGTGTATGGCGCATCACTGGCGTACGGATTGACAGGCATTCGAGGTCCACGATACCGGAACAGGAGGGTGAACTATTGTGGCCCAGAGTCCGCTCCTCTTCCAGCACTTAATCGGAGCCAGTGAGTAAACCCCATGGCTGCTGTTCTTCCATCACTCATCGAGTGTAGCTTAGAGCCACCTCCGAAGTGATAGCGAAAAGACATCCCAGGGTCTGCTCTAACGTGAGGACGTATTTCGTTGTAGAAGAGTTTGTCCAGCTACACATGCTCGACAGTTACATCAAGAAGAGGTTCCGGAATGGTACTGCCAGCGGTCAGCTAATGTCGCGTCAGGGCGCATTCAACAATCCTTCGGAGAATCGCGAGCATTCAGAAGTTGATGTTGCGGCTTGACGAGATAAATAGAGGTTTCATACGAGTACATACAGTATGCGAAATAATTTAAATGATGATCTATGTTCTCCCTAACGGTTCCCAAGCGTCCCTCTCATTAACTAGCCACGCTCATTTGCGAGTCATCATCGAGCGGCTGAGTTTCCTCTAACTCGCCTGGACTCTCAGTCTGAGTCTGCAGGAGCATAGCGCCATCGTCAAGATCCTCCGCAGTCTCGGACATCGTGGAAACCTGCGATTCAGACTCTGGTACGCTAGCGTCTGCAGACTCCGACGCAACAGGTTCTGAAGCCTTCTTTTTGGTCCGACTCTTCTTGTCATTCGCTTGATTCGCCCCTGGCAGCATCCCAAAAAGCGTTGTTTGCTTTGGACCGTCTTTCTTGTCTTTGTCTTTGCCTTTGGTCGGACCTATAGGATAAGGATATGAATAAACTGGTCACCGGAACAGACAATGCACGGAACCGACGTTTCAATTTCGCCGAGTCAGTTTCGACTGCGTCGACTTTCTCGAAGAAGCTCTCGCTCTTCTGAATGGTCTTGTTCGTGTCGACTTTCCTGGCAAATGGATTACGACCATTCTCCTGAACCGGTTTTCTAGCAAATGGATTTGCCTCTAATGGTTCATTATCAGTCAGAGGGCATCCCGAGCTGATCAAAGCGAGACTAAAGGCTTACTCTGTTTGGGTGTGGGTAATGGGAAATCCGATTGACTTAGGTCCTCGAGCTCGTCTCTCTTGCGCTTGCTTCCTGGAGGCGAATCCATAGAAGAAACCTCACTCCAAGTCATAGAATCCGAAGTCGGTACCACGGAGGAGAATCGTGTCGTCTCTACGGCTGGTGTGGCACGCGCAAGCCCAGGCCGCGAAATCGCAGGAGGGGGACCAAAGTCCTGGAAAGCTTTCGGCCGTGAGAATGATTGCTCTTCAACGTTAGGAAGTCGACGAGGAGGGGGGTCCACTTTGTTCCACCGCCTGCGCTTTTCACGCGCTAGGACTAGCCGATCTTCGCTCTCCTCGCGTATACCCTTCAGTGTCGTCATTTTCTCTTTGAGGCCGACAAGGTGATAGAAGTTTGCGATTTGAATTGCTATGTCGAATGATTGGACGTGGTGGAGGAGTTTCGTCAGCTCTATAGCTCGACCGGCGTTATCGGCTTTGCAGGCGCCTTGGATGAGCTGAACGAACTCCTTGTCCATTGCGCGTTCCCGTGAGACAATGTCGTCAGTTGTAAGTTCTTCGTCGAGAGCATCCACAGCCATGTCGAGGAACAGCATCTCGCGTTCAACCCTATAGCGCGTCAGTCATCAAAAATTAATCCCCCAGTGTCATGACCCACCTTTCCTCCAACTCCTCATCTTTGCGGAACGGCATCTTTATGGGCAGTTCTTGCACCAGAGGTCTGGGGAACCCGGGATGCTCTTGTCTTCCCTGTGAACACAGTCAGGTAAGGCAGACCTGGCACAGAAGAACTTGGCGAACCTTCAAAATTAGGCACATCAATGTGCTGCCTGTGATGCCTACAGGCCAGTACGACTCGTCTTTACCCTGTCTCCGCTCAAGAAGATTGGTGTCCATGATACGAGTCCACGAAGCATGATGTGGAATTCGGAATTTCGTCAGAAGATGCACTCGACCAGTGGTGTCATAGATAGCAGGAGCCTAAGACCAATGAGCCCGGGATCGTGTGCAGAAGAATGACAGTACGTACCCCTTCTTCTGTGATACCGATCCACTTGAGAAGATGACCTTTGGGAATAGGAAGGACATCCCGTTGACGGACGCTGAAGTCATCCAAATTGATCAGAGTGTAAGACAAATTTTGAGAACCTGATCGAGCAAGTTCAGCATTCCACCAGCCCGACCACAACAAGAGAGCATACCGTCAATGGTAGTAGACCCCGCACGATGAACGACAAACACCCATTCATTCCCCGCGACCATAGAAACAAAGTCACCTCCCAGGCCGATGATGCGGCGCTCCCTCCCCGTACCGCTGAGGAAAGTCAGATCATTCTCGTCCGTCGCGACTACCACGTTCCCAAATCCCTGCAGGTCACCATCGGAGCTGTTCTTCAGGCTGCCTGTCGGCGACATGCCCCCAGCTGCAACACCGAGTACTCGGGCTCCAGGTCGTTTGAGTGGGTAACTCCAGTCCGCTTGCGACGTCCATGTCCCGTATGGTTTGTACAGAACCTGCGAAGGGTGGCCTGCTTCGGGCGGGCAAGCGAAGAGCACGCCACGTTCACCTGTACGTATGCATTGTCGCGTCAGAAGGGCGCTCGAGACATACAGGAGAATAAGAAGACAGACCGATATATCCGAGGTCGTATTTGAAGTGGTCAGTGAAGTGATAGCCCTTGCGAGCTGAGCGGTCGAAGAATTCGACATTGACAATATGGTGAGAGTCTTGATCAGTGACTTCGATGACACCGAGCATGTTGTACGCTGGGATCCGAGTTCAGCTTCAAAAACAGGTGGAAAACACATGTGCCCACCTAGATATCTCTTCCTGTTCTCCATTGGCGTCGATCCAGGTTGAAAGGGTGGCTGGGCCTTCGTGATACTCACTACAGACAATAATAGTCATATAGTTAGCGAAACGCTGACGTTCAGAGCCAAGCATCCTACCCATCTCTTTGACGACCCCATCGTACTTGGCCGCACTGACAGGGTCGTCCTGCAAACCGTCTCCAAGATCGTCGACAATCCAATCTTCATCCGGGTCGCCCATATCCAGATCCACGTCCCCCAGATCGTCATTTGCCGTACTCTCCCCAGTGTCAGCTAGGGTCTCGCCAAACAAGTCTAGAGGCTTGCGGTGGACTGTGACGGAGGCCGCACTCGAGGTTCCGATGCTGGCCTTCACAGGATCCGGGAAGCTGTCGGGGATAGCGTTGTGCCATCGAATCAGACCACCAGAAGTGTCGGTCCATGCGATGAGATTCTGTCGAGGTGAAAAGGCGATCTGTGTGATGGCGCATCCTGGGTTTCCGTTTTGCCTGTGCACAAGTAAGAATCAAGATCGAGAATGATGTTGTAAAGACAGTACTTTGCGACGACGCGCTTTGTCTGAGTCGACCACACGTAGATTTTGGATTGTGAGGCTGAGGCGAGGTAGACCCCATTCGCAGATATGGCCAAAGCTGTGACTACGCCTGATACGTCTTTGTCAGTAAAAGTAGATGTCTTGGTCCAGTCCGATCTGGAAATTGTGATAATTTCTAGGCATTTTGATGTTAGACATCACCACAACAGATGGGATTATGTTCTCCCTACCGTGCGCCCGAGAAGCCACAAAGAAATATTGGCCTGACGTGTGCCATACTGCTGAACAGTCGTGTGCTAGTTCTGAGGAGCTTGGAGGCAAAGTCAGGTTGGGATTGATCCCTAGCGAGAAGTGGCGTACTCTGGGTCTTTGATCACTGGGACGACTCCTTCAATGACTTTCTCCACTTTAGCCTTGCTCCCCGAAACATCCCATGCTATTATGAGGCCATCGCGCCCACAAGTCGTCTGAAAAGTATGCGTGAGTTCGAGGACATGCCAAGTCGTGCTTACTTACCACCAATGGTGCGGTAGGGTGCCAGGTCACCTTACGGACTCCACTTTTGTGGCCGTCTTGCAAGAGCAAAACTTCAATGGTGTCCTCCAAATTGACGACCTTCGCATCGAGCTCGCTGGGCCCTGTTCAGTAAGGAGACAGAGAAACAGTAGGGTGAAACGCACTCGGAAGCAACCGCGACTTTCGTCCCCCTTGGATCGATGGCTATTGATCGCACAGGAACTCCGCCAGCACTTGTGACCACACCATCCAGAATGCCCTCATCCTTGACATAGCGCCTGACTTCCATGTCCTCGCTGCCAGATAACCAATAATCGTCCTGCAAGACAAGTCAGTCGTAGATCGAGCAGAGCGAAGTTGCGCGACGTACTGTTGCTGCCACGGATGTGATAGCCTGGTCTGCCTCTGTAGCCGTCTCTGGCTCTTGATCGTCTCCTTCATCTATCTTCCAGATTCGAACGATACAATCCTGACCACCGGTAAAAGCATGTCTGTTGTGTTGCGTCAGTGGGCGAAGTTCTGACGAGGAAGGGACATATTTCTTACGCTCCATCTCTTGAGAATGCCAGACACGTAGTGCCTTGGCCATGCGACGAGTTTCTGTATACTTTCGACATCGTGGTCGCGGTCAACGAAAGGAACGTAAATTTGACCCAGGACCACGATCTGTTACAAGCGTACCACGTGATCGTGACCATTGGCGACTGCAGATGCTTATGTAACCGCATACATTTCCTTCACCAAACCGCCGCGGCCGCGTTGCCTGGCAATTGAGTGTTGAACGTTGAACGTTGAACGTTGGCCGCTCCTTTCTCTGGATCTGCGAACTCTGCAACGGAGTGATAAAAATTGCACCTTTTGAGGCGAAATATGGGCTCCTCTGTCTTGCGATTGACAACGATGCAGCACCACGCAAATCATTGAACAAGAATGGCCCCAATTTGCATTGTACGTATCCCTCCTGCATGTATTTGGGGAATTGTTCAGTCTGTCAGGCTGACTGTCGGACTATATAGGCTTGTTTCTCGGCTCTTTCGATAATTGAGCTCCTGCATTAAAATATTTCGTCCCTCGGATTCGTCGTAACTCCGTTATTCTGTCATAAAAAGGCGCCCAGTCCACGACCTAGAGCAGTCATTCTCATGGTCACCAAGATACTACCCTCGGATGCATTCGTCAAGCTCCTCGCGACCATGTATCGTAAGATAGTGCCCGCTCACTATGCTAAAAAAGCCCATCTAGGCCCTCGTATCCCTGCTATCATTTCTGCGCCGAAGCGCCCGACGGAGAGAGACTCAAAACCAGTCAATGCTGCTATTCTTGATCACAGAGCGGCTTTATTCTTACTAGATATCGCACTCGCTTGCACTTGTTGACATGATCGAAGTCAAGAGGATCCGAGGTATCTAAGGTTCGAAGGACCGAGGCGCTTCCGTCGTTGCCATCTTGTCATCTTGATTTCAACAAGAATTTACCTGCAATAGTAAAAGGTGTTCAGTCGTTTCTTGTGGCGTATCTGATCTACGGTATGGAAGCGCTTGATTTTCCCATAACTCGAGTTCTACCTCGAGTTCTACCTTCATCTTTGACTACTTGCCACCGCGATGAATCCTCTTCCTCAACCTCTATCGACCCTCTTTTACGCGTCTCTCAGCGTTTCGACCACTACTTTGGTCTTCATCCCCTTCGTTATCACCGTTTCACCCGCTCTCTGGGTATTAGCAGTGACTTTCATCATCACTTTCCCTCACCACATAACGTCTCTCCTTCTCGCGCGATACGAGCCTCACGGCTCTCCGCGCATCTACTCCGCTTTGAAGATAGCATGGGCTTTCATTATCTCCCTGCTCTGGACAGCGTCATTCGCGCTCATAGTTATCTTTACGGTGTTAGAGGGCGTTAAGCACCTCCACCATGGCGATGGTCTGGACACCAGGACCATGATCATGATCGCTCCCTGCGTATCCTCACTGATACAATGCGTTCTCGTGTGGTGGATAGCAATTCTCTGCAGGAAGGAGAGGAAGCGAATAACTTATTCAGCCAAATGGCGGCCCACCGCCAGCTTGACTTCTTCACAACAGACTTGGAGGTATGTTGATGATGTTCATCATCTCCCTCACGAGACTTGTTGTTGATTCAAAGGATGTTTCACAGCTTTACTCGATGATTGCAACAGTCACCTTCTTGTTCTCATCTCAACCTTTCCTTGGGAATCTATTCTGGAGTGTATGTACTGGTACAACTATCACAGACTGTGGAAGTCTTCATAGAAAGTTTTGGAACACATTTGTCAATATCATGATATGTAACATTGCATCAAATTAACAGCAGATACCTATCCCTTTTCTCATCAAGTGAACAGTGTAATGACTGCTATACAGGGATTAATCAATCGTGTACTTCTAATTCGCCATCGAAATCAGATTCGTCACTTTCATCCCCAGCTGCCTTCTCTGTACCGCTCACGACGGGAGTTGCATTTGCCGGGGGTTCAGTAACCGTAGGTTCCTCGGTACTTGATGCCCGAATTTGTGGCTTCACGGTTTTCACCACGACGTCTCCATCCGTCGGCTTTTCGAGAGCGACACCCTCGTCATTTGAGCTGGGAACATTAGAAATGAAAGACTCGGTCAAGGAGCTGACTGTTGTCACAGCCATATCAAGCACAGCCTCCACTCGTCTTCTGAGTGTTTCGTTCGTGCTGGCCACGGTCTAGTGCAGCAACAGTCAGTCAAAGCAACCCATTTTCAAGAAATGTTAATTAGACTGACCAGTGTGATTAAATTAATTCGAGCGTCCGCTTCGTCGAGTCGGACGAGCAGCGATGGTACCTGGTCCTCGCCTTGTTCAGGCTCTTCCTCGTCATCATCTTCTGGCATATGAAGCTCTACGTCCCCAAAATGCGCTTCAAGAAACATTGCAAGCCTCCGAATCCTTGTGACTGTCGCGGTCTCGTCGGTCGGTTCGGCATGAGGGTGTGAATGCGAGGGATCGTCCTTGTGCGAATGTGAGTGTGAATGAGACGTCACTGCTCATCATTAGTCCTATTTCAGTATAAGGAGACGGAGAGGGAAACGCACATTTGACGGATGCTGGACTTCGGTCAATACCGGTAATTAGTGCCAGAGTTGAATCGGCGATCATGTCATGGCTCGCGCTGGAATCCCACTCCAAGGTGAGCTCATGCTCTTGCGTGTGCTTGACGTCAATGGCGCCCATCACCTTCGACCAGAAGGTTAAAATTTACAACTTGAGGAAATAGAAAAGATGACCTACCCGCATTGTAGGAACTCCGTCTTTATCGAGTCCCTCCTCAACACTTCCGTACATACCCTCCAAGTGCCATCTCACCAGCTCCCACCGTACGCCAAGCACGATCTTCTGTCGCTGTGTAACAGTGCATGTTGATAGCCCGGCAAAGTCCTTGAGGTCGCGGGGATCCAAAAGTGTATACGAGTAGTCCTTGGCCACCAAAAGACCGGACAAGACATCGTGTGCTTGTGGTGGTTTGTCCGCCAGTGTTCCTATAGCCTATGCACGTGAAGGTCATTTGATATGTTATCATGGTAGAGAAACATGAGGCGAACCTTGGCTACGCGCTCCCCTTTGAAGGAGAGGTTCAAAACCTCAAGATTCCGAGGGGTGTGGATCTTTACATCCTCGTCTCTCTCCTTATAGCGAGACGTCATCGCTGCTCGCAACCGACCCATAGCTGCCTGTTCACCGTGAACCAGGACCTGTAGACAGACATAAGTATTAGGGGAGAATACAAGCATCGGACGCCGCGTAGTACTCACCACATGCTGGGCCTTCACAAGCTCGATAAACTCCGAGTTTTGTGCAAAGTCCACATGAGCACTGAACGATATCTCCTCGACTGAAATCTTCCTCGGAATCATGCCTCCCTTCATGGACTCGATTTCCTCGGGTTCGCTCATTATGTCCTAATAAAATCAGAAGGGAAAACAGTGAGTTCAATGTTCGTACGAAGTTGACTTTCAGAAGGATGATCCTTGGGGAGGACGGTGATGACGATCTGACACCCATAACTCGGAGCAAGGAAGCAAAAAAACTCCATTGTTCGAAGTATATACAAGGATTGAACAGTCGTAGGTAACCATATTCCACTGTGAATGCTCACCCTAGCCGGAGTTCCTTCGATAGAGTACCCAGTGATGATGAGGCCGTTGCGCGAATCTGGAGCCCAAAGTTCCAGGAGCTCGCGACTTGGACCCGATTGCATGAATCCAGGACTTGCGAGGACGACACAGGGGGGCCCTTCTGCGATTTTCTTCTCCCATCCGCGAGGTTGAGGCACATTAGAAATATGTCTGTTTCAGGTCTCCGTTTTAGATGCTGAGTAGCAGGGAAGAATCTTTACTCACTTGAAAACGAAAGGGTTGTCTCGCTTTGCAAATCTTGAGCGAATGTTTGAGTTCATGGTGTGGATGTAAGTTTGATAGACGGCCATGGCTTTTCGGGCAAGACCTGACGCATAATATATGGGTACATTATGGAGATCGGGATGCTTCTTCCAATATTCATCCAAAATCAAGAGAAGTTCCTGGGCGCGGCCGAGAGCGAATGTAGGCAACAGGACGTGTCCACCCCGACGAATGATAGCATGAACAGCATTTGTGAATCTAAGTTCTTGATCCGGTCGGCTTTCGAGCGTGTGCACACCGAAGGTACTTTCGACTATCAGGACGTCAGGACGAACAGGCGGGAGCTCTGCTTTGACAAGGTGGCGATCCTCTTCGCGCGAGTAGTCGCCAGTGTAGAGAATTTTGAGACCGGCGATGTCGATAAGAAACATGCAAGCGCCAAGAACGTGACCTGCGTGGTAAGGAGTGAAGGAAACACCAGGGCATGGGGTAATAAGTTGGTGGGCGGATATGGGAATGATGGAAGCGAGTGACATTGTCATGTCCAAAGGGGAGAAAAGGGCATCTGATTGAGTTGAGCTGTAGAGCGATATCTATCAGACGTAGTGAACTTTGTATATTGAGCGGTTACTGACCTCATTCGAGTAAAGTCCTGCATCATATACTTGTGGAGAGCCTTCGTCGGATGGGTCATGTAAACTTTGCCTTTGCCATCCCGGAAATTCGTCTGAGAATAGGTATGAGTAAGTCTGACGAGATGAATATGATGTGCAGCAGTACCTTCTCGGTAATGTAGGTCAACGCAGCGGCATGGTCAAGGTGAAAACTGTTCAAATGTCAGCCAGAACCGAGGGGCTGAATAACATAGCACTCACTGGGTTATCAAGAGTGCATCCACTGTACTCCAGTCCAACTCATCGATAAAAGGGAGAGAGGCGATTCCACTGTGAGCAGGATGAACTCCCGCATCACAAACAATGGTCCTGCCTCGATATTGGAGGACGCAGCATGATCTTCCGACCTCTTGGCCTGCACCCAGTAAGGTGACACTTAGAGTGGGCGCATCCGCCATGACACAAGTTGAGTCTGCTCAAGGCCTCAAAATAATCTTCTGTTCGTTTCCGCAAGTAACAAGTCGGTGCCAGTGGAGGTTGACTGCAAAGCGGAACCGTCAACAAAAGGCTGCTTGTTGTGGTTGTCTAAAGGCCTTGCTACTGCAGCCGAACACAAATTTTCGCTCGTCGGAGCAGCTACTCAAGTTCGAACTTTCATGATCGATGGCTCATTCCAAGCGACCCAAGTCATCTGGGAACGGGGCGAAGAAGCAAGTTGCTGCTAAGCAAGCAGTCAAACGGAAACAAAAAACCATCACCAAGTACAAGATCGCTGAAATGCGAGACGCCCTTGACAGCCAAACACAAGTACTTTATGCAGTGAGTTCAAGCGAATACAGCGCACATAGAGTCATGTTTATTGACGATATCCAGACACAGCTCAAATCAGGAGCAGAGGTGCAAGAAACGTCAACCTATACACCTGACCTGAGACCAGAATCCGTGCAAGATATAACCGT
>CEMG01178320.1:2649-24245 GCA_001179705.1 Baeospora myosura
GTGTATCTTCCTTTCTTCGAAAGACCAACAACCACTGCCAACAACGCGAAGGGCTAGAAGCAAAGCTGACCGAATCCAGAAAGGAGGTAGCTGTCCTCACAAAGAAGCTAGAAAGCCATCGCCGCCATTCCAAAGCGATGGACGCGCAAAGAAATGCACGAGTCCGAAAGGCAATATCACTTATCACCCCTGATGATGAGGGCCCCAAGGGGGACTCTGAAGCGGAGGCGGGTACTAGTAGGACTGGCTCTGATTCTTGCAATCTGGACAATCACATCACTCAGGCTGCAGTGGCCAGCGCACAAAAGGATTCATCTGCGATGTCGAGCCCAGAACAGAGTGGCGAAAAACGCAAACGTAGGCAACCCTCGAAATTCGATAACTTTTTTCGATCCGATGAACTACCCCTGGACTTAATTATGGTAGGTCGTCTGATTCTCAGAAAATTGTGAAGTAACTGATTGGACTTGGCCTGACAATTCGTAGGACTCGGAATCAACGACTCGAGATACCTCCCCTATCTCCGTTGTCCAACACGAAGAAGTGGAGAATTCTCCTTCCAGCGCTGATACTTCCGTGCCGACTCCGAGTCGTCCAAGCCTGCCAAGAAAGCGACCACGTCCTTCGCAACCTCAACCAGCAGCCAATGCCATTCCGATGCAGTCCGACTCGAATCCTGACAAACTATGAAGACGAGCTCTTCTCATACACTCCTTTGCTTCTTGCTATTTGGATAGCTTTCTTTTCTGGTACATACATATGCTTTGGTTGCTTTCGAGTGGCTTATATACTGCGAGACTTTGAAACTAAAGATTCGAAATCTGAAAAGTGTTGTCTTTCAGTTTCTGTCATATCCTTCAATTTCTCCCGGATGCTATGAAAGCTTTTGTACGTCCAACTTGAACCCAGATTCTTGGACCCTTTTGAGACTAGAACCTCTTGCGTCACCGAGTAACGTTGGCGGACTGTCAGTGTGTATACTGAAATGCAAGTGTATTCGGTGCGTTATGAAACGCAGATGCTGAGTGTCTCCTNNGTGTCTCCTCGATCAGTATGTCGAATCGAAAGTGGGTATAAAATAGCTAGTATACAGTATGTTCAATAATAATCTCCGTATGTGCCCCCATTCCTCCGTGTCCGTTGTGACAGATCAGACTCGTCCCTTGGGCTTCCAGCGAAAAAAGGTTCCGGCCCAGCCATCGCATCAACATCTCTCTCACCAGCAGCCCATGCCAACGAAGGGATCAGGTTACTCAAACTTGGACGAGCTTTTGTATCCTTCGTGCGAGATTGACCTATAGTCGATGGTCCTGGGGGTGAAGTCCCGACCTGAGATGTAGATAGAGGTGAGGGCGCGACGAAAGAGCCCATCCTGAAATTCTGCACTCTCTTACTGAGAGCTTGCAGCACCGATCCTCGATCCGGCCACAACCCGTCCTGCGGTGTGTCCTCCCGAGAACCTACACGATTCGTCGACGAGCGTGATTCCTCACCCTGGGAATCCTTGTACGTAGAATGTATAGACGAGTCCGACAGCCCTCGCCGTCGTAGGGTGCGTTCAAGAAGCGGAGCAACGTAATCCGCATCCTCGTCCTCCTCATCCTGCGCAGAGGATTTCGCGTCGATCACAGCGTCGACATTACGGGAGAGTCGATGTGCTGCATTCGCCATTACTCTGTGTGGTATGGGTCCTGCTAATTGCACAGGCGACGAATCTGCTGTGTTCAAGTTGGATGATACTCTTCGAGGTCCTCTGGGTAAAACTACCCATGGATCTGGCGACCTCGCTTGGGGTGCTCCAGCAAATATGCCCATGATTCCAGGAGAGCCGGAGGGAGCGGGAGCCTGCATGGTAGAGCTCGCACTAGGGTTGGATTGTGCCGAGAACGTGTTGGTAACCGACTTGCCCACGCCAGAGCCTGAGAACTCGACGTTGACTGTGGTAGCAGACGCGGACAACGCAGGCCCAAGTTTTGGCACGAAACGCGGCGGCGGACGTATAGGCGTTCGCGCGGTGCCAGAGCGACCAACTGTGGGTGGAGCACGGTCTCCGCCCGGGGTGCTGAACAACTTCGATAGTGGCGCCATCCACCCTCCGTGTGTGTTGCCACCTTTTCCCTCCTGAACAGCGATGTTCGCTATAACTGTCTTCGAAGGATCCAGCGCCAGCTCGCTGACCTTCGGCGCAATAGAAGGGTCGAGAATGATCTCGTTCAACGTCACACGCATCTGCCCCATCTCGCCGAAAATGTCTCGGAACAGCTTGAAGAGTGCTCGGAGGTCCTTGCGCGTGTACGTATGTATAATCTTGTCGTCCTCTAGCAAAGCTCGGAATTGTGTCCGGAGAGCTCCCGCCTCGGCAATGACATTGCTAACCGTACTTCGTGATAGGTGCCCGACATCCGCGCCTCGGAGATTCTGGCGTTTCAGTCGGTTCGTCAACGTCAGTGCATCTGCCTGCGACATGCGGTTAAGGAGCTGGACAACTCGTTCAACGAGAATCGAGATATTCGATGGGCCGGATTCAGAAAATGAGGACGACTCGGAACGAGGGTCACCAGGTGATGGAGAGGATCTGTGAGATGATGGTATAGGGGATGGAGATAGCAACCCAGGCCATGTTTCGGTCTGAATACCGCGAGAGCGCGTGAGCAGAAACAGTGGCTTATGTGTCCTTGGTTTCTCTGGTGACGAGGGTGTGTCGTCCAACTGACTATCGTCTTGGAATTCGACCTGCAACGGCGACGTTGGGAATTGATGACTGAAACTTGTTCGTTTGGAGTCGAGGCTGGCTAAAGAATACGTAGGAGAAAGTGGCCGATGTGTAGTTTCAGGTGTTAGTGCTTCCTAAAAGTGATTTGCTTCAGCATAGCAAGAAAAGCAGGGTATACATTGTACTCACGATTCCCCGGCGGCCCTTCCTCTCCAAGCTTGAGTTGCGTCGTGGTCGTGGAAAGGTAGGCTTCTAGAGCACCAAGCTATCAGTTTTACGCTTGTCATTGCTAAAGCTTTGTCGTACCAGTTGCTCCTTGATAGCTGAAGATGGCATACTATTGGTATAAAAGTGCTGTCTTGAGTGAGGAGTGCCTGCTAAAGTTGCCATGAGATGTAAAATTCAGGGAAGATACGCGTATCATACCACGAGAAGGAGGATTGGCACGCTGTTCTTCCACCTCTTCTTGCAAAGCGTTGATTTCCTCCCTCGCTTCTGCCAACAAATTCTGCAACTCCGCGTGATTGCGTTTCAGAGCCTCGTTGTCGTCAACAAGGGACTCGATAACGTTTGTCAATTCCGTTTGCTCCGTTGCTGCAGCAGGACCAACCTAAAGTGGAGTGTTAGGCATTGAAGGCAGAGATATGTAGTTGTACAACGCACTGCGGCTTGCATGGCTAAAAGACGAGTTCGAGCATCTTGGATTAAGTGTTCTGACGACTCCAAACGATGCATACGTCTTTCCTGGAGATCGTCCTGCAGTCGTCGTACTTCAGCTTGCAACTTTGCTGATGGAGTAAGGTATTAGCGGTGTAGAACCAGTAAGAGCAGGTACCAACTCACAAGTCTTGTCCTTCAGCGCTGCAAACCGTGATTCTGCTAATCTGGCTCTTTGAGACTCGAAGTCTCGCTCTTGTTGCATATCATCGCGTTCCTTCATGGCGGAAGACAAACGATTATCCCATCCAACGGAACGAGCATGGTGTGCACTGAGCCTGGAAATGGTGGTTCGGGCTTCCTGAAGTTCCTGCAGAATGGTCTTGCTCGAGACCTCCGTCACTTCATTGTTAACCAGTGCTTGAGAGAGACGCTGTTCTGGCTTTCAGCACTTCACACCACCATAGCTGTCACTGTTGATTCACACCTTCTCGAGGGAAACGTTCTCTCGGACAAGTTCCAGAATCTTATTGTCCAGGTCGTCTTGTGATGAAAGTTCACTGTCACTTTGGTCCTTCTGGTTATCGAGGATGGTGGAGGCGGAATCTCGACTTTGGCGACGCTGAAGATACATTAGGTGTGTAAGATTGTATGACCTGCCGAACGGTGCTAAAGCAAACCTCATGCTTCCGGACGTAGGCTTCGTGGCGTTGTAGTAGTGCCTGCCCGACCTCTGGAGGGATAGTAAGGGCCTGACTCTCAACGAACCTCGACATATCACGTACTTGCACTCAATATGAGCCGACTCTCCAAACGAGCCTTCATTGCCTGCCACGCCCTTGTATTCTCGCATTCCTCTCTCGAGCAGCAACATATCATAGAAGAGGGTGGTTCCGGAGACGGCACGCGTGAGACATTTGCTAGTGCCCTTGTCAACTCGTCTTGAACGGTATTCGGTCCTTGGTCATGGCTGCTTGAAAGAGACGATTCCGGTGTGTCTGGCCGAGAGTATGAGGCCTCAGAGCCAGGCATGGCACACGGTGGTGGAAGTATAGGTTGGGTGCGTCCCGTGTGTGTCGATAATGAATGTTATGAAAGCGCAGTGGTGCAAGGCTAGCGCTCAGCACTTAAACAAGGTCCCGCCGATGTGATGTTTTGTCTCAACTCTGAGGTGTCGCAATGGGGATATTGATATCATGACTCACGTGTGGCCGACGGCGCCACACAGGGGAGGACACTGGACAGTGAAAGAAATCGAAATTCAAGACTGGTGATACAGAGGGATATGTAGTGTACGATAAGTAAAGCAAATGCAATGTGATGAATAAACCCTGATAAACAAACTCGAGAGAGGATAAATAGTTAGAAGGAAGGCGCAGGTGCCTGATGAAGAACGATAACAGATGGTAGAGACGAGCGTCGCAAGCTCAAAGAGAGACGAGCGCTGCAAGCTCAGAGATCCACTGGATCATCTTGGTTGCATGGCCCCCGTGGGCGGGTAGGAATGTAAAGCTATTGGCAAGGCCCTGCATGCCCAGCTCTTCAAGAGCGGTTAGATGGTTGCGGCTTACGCCGTGAGATCCATCGTCGACTGTAGCGAGAGTGGAGCCTGAAAGGCCTGCAGCGCGAACTACGCCGAATCGTGGTGCTTCCTGCAGTGCTGTACGGATAATATCTGACATGTAACGGATGATTGACGCGTTTGAAGAGTTGGCGAACGTGTCTTTAATACGATCCTGGATGCTATCATATCTGTGAAAGAACTGCTTTAGTTCAACGATCTCGGTGACGGTACTAGACACCTACGTCATTGCGACAATCTCGGGGTAGATTGAGGCTATATCGGAAAGTAGACAATATAGGATTTCCGTCTCTGTGTCGTCACCTTGAGCAGAGGCTAGCATAGCTCCTATGAACGAGGAGGCGAGAAGCGCAGTAGATGCATCGTGGATGCCGAGGAATGCAGGCGATATGCGAGGCACAGAATTCTCCTCCTCCATTCCGAGGGTGGCTTCTGGATACCAGGCTTCATCCGCATTGCAATCTTTCAAAAGACGCACATATTCCTCCTGTGTCGTCGACAATGGAATCAGTGCCAAAAAGTATCCCAACGCATCGGGACACAAGTAATCTTTGTACCCATTGGCGGTGGTGGTGTCGTCCATCTCGTTTGCCTGAACGGTCACTTTCAACAGAGCTCGCAAGACAGTCGCTGCCGAGTCTTTGAGACCTGAATGACGGAGGCCTTTGAAGATGATCGAAGCCAAGGAGAAGGAGAAGCTGGCATCGAAGGATAATCCCAATATATGATCTAGTTGGCATGCAACGTCCTCCAATTCGGAACGCTCATCCAGGAGTACCGTGGGAACGGGTGCCTCCTTGAACAGATCTCGTCGTTCCATGACTGTGAGCGTCACCCCGATCAGTCGCGTCGCCTCAACATAGAAGGCGATGTGGCTGGACTGAAGGAATGCAATTCCTATCCAAAACAGCCGGGGTAGAAACCGCGAGTTGGGTGGGAGAGCGGGCACTATCTTCGAGATACATCTCAGCATGCTCACGACGGCCAACGTGTGGGTCTCGTTCGCCTGTGACAGGGCGGACTTGAAAGCCACGAGCATCTGATATACGAAGTCATCATCTATGTCTGAAGATGCAAGACCGCCTAAAGTGGTGAAAGACCGCATTTGGATGATTGACGAGTATTGGAATGCGGAGGCGGTAGCGAGACCCATCCAACGAGCACGCCAGACGTTGAGTAGACCTGTATATCCCAGTGGTAAGTATGGAAGGAAAGAAAACAAAAAGCAGAACTAAGCGCACCCCTGGTGCCAGCTGTAACCTCTAGCATGCGAGCGAGGAGGTCGACAAGCCTTTCCTGGTAGTCGATGTTGACACTATCATTCGGTGGCTCGAAACTGGTGTACTCGCTTGTGGGAGTAGTACGAAGGAGCCCAAACAGCTTAAGCGTATCCGTTTGCGTGTAGTCCGTAATCAGCTGCTGGAGTTCTGAAGCGGGGGAATCCTCAGTCCGAGCGAGGTATAGAGACTGTAGCAGATTCATGACAATGCCGTAGACCGATTTACGAACGATTGTCGACCCAAAACCAGCCACGAGAGTGACCACATGGATGATCTCTGGTACATAGAGTTGATTGTGCAAGAGTTGTTTGGCCTGGTACCCCGCAATGAGAGTGAGGCGAATGAGGGCTGAGACTTCGCTCCAGTTCGGGTTGTCGATGAGGGATTTTGACAAGGAGGGTGAAGCCTTCACGACAGCCTGCACCAACTATGGTTTGCACGGGTGACAGCTAGTCAATGAAGTGCATCGCTCACCTTGCGTAGTCTAGAGATCAATCTGCCTCGGACGCTGATCGAAGAGAGCGACGATATCACATAAGCGATGGTCTCGCATTTATGCGACCCAATGCCTGCATCGACAGCTGACCGGACTAACTCATCCAGGACAACGTCGACAATGACCGTGTCGAGCTTTCCGACTTCAACCCACACAGCCTTTTGGATGGGAACTGTCAACTGAAGGAGAAAGCCGTATCAGCGGCAGCAACAGCGGGCACAGAAAAGACGCACCTCGGGAAAAGTAAGTGACAAGCCACATAGGACACGTATACAGTCTCGCAATCGCGCACCAGACCGCTCATATAGAGGACTGGTTGGGTTAGAGAATTGTGCTAGGTTCTTAATCCATGGGCTTAGATACTGCAGACAGCCAAGTCGCTGTGACACCTGAGTGATAGCGCTCTTCTCCATCGTGTTCATTGCAGCGGATACTTCAGAAATGAAGTCCAAGGTCAACTGGGGAGCAAAATCGGCGATCCGCTCGCTCAGTTGCATCACAAAGGTACTTGGGTCCCCTGGAATGAAGCCAGCTGGTAAAGTTTCAATATCTATGTTCTAAATGATACATGAAACATACTTGCCTTTGGCAGCGACAATTGGACTCTTGTCGTAATTGAGGTAGGTGCATACGGCCCCGAGGAGATCATAAGCAGCAGCTCGCAGTTCCTCGTCATTAAAATCTACGCTCAGCAGCCCAACGTGGAGTAAAGTGGCAGGGACATTCGAGAATCGAGAGAAGCGTTCGGCCAGAGGTGGTTGCACGTCCTTGAGTCGACCTTTCGCCATCCTGATGCACTGTCTCGAAGTCAGTCTATGCTACTAGGAGGACAATGAGCAGGTGACAAACTTTGACGATGACCTCACGAGATGATGAGGTAAAGTAAACTGTCGAGCCTGTTCGGTTTCTTCGAATGATAAACTCATTCACAACGTCTTGAGTGGTCGAAACATTGTACACGTCACCAACATCCGTCAGTGGAATGATTTCAATTGATCGGCAGGTCAAGCCTGGGGAGATAGCTTGTGGCCGGGCCTGGTTACGAATGTCAATTACAATAGCACAAATACGAAACGCAGACGGGGAAGTAGCTACCGAAGTGATTCTGATATGGGTCACTCCGATCATTAACATTACTGGGAGACGTGTTGCGTTCGTCTTCATAGTAACATCGGCGAATTGGTCGTTTATTTCTTCTTCCAACTCCACTAAAAAAAAGTCTGAGTTTAGACTCAAAATTGGGCAGCACATAATTGGAACATACTTGGCTCTGTGAGTGCACTTAGAACCCCATCATGAACAGATTCCAGTAGCTCGCTGATCGACGAAGATGCGCGGATCTCCGCACAAAAGGGAGTGCCTATAGATCAGTGAGAATAAATCTACAGGTTGGGTGAACTTGACAGACCAGCGGAGACATTGTAGAGCCGTCGCAAATATTTTTGAGTCAGGAAGTTGGGGTTCAGCACGTGAGTAGTCATGAACCGAGAGCGGATATCAGAAGGTATGAGCTCCGCGCAATATTTCAACCAGCGAAGGGGAACTTCTGAAATTGCCGCAAACCCAGTGCAATCCAGGATGAGGTCAAAAAGGCGATTCTCGTAGATGGGCAGGGCAAGAGTCTGAGGAAGAATTTTGATTGGCTGATCGAACAAGACCTGTGAAGAAATGCAAACCTTGAATATATAGAACATCAACAATTGTAAATCCATGGCTTCCACGTCGATTTTGGAGAGTCGCAGAACAAAGACGGCGGTGTCAGGCTATATTGACGATGAGATAAATCCAAGATACGAGAGCTCTCGAACTTACACCAGGTACCTCGGTCTCCACGAAGATTTTACGGACTGACTCCGTCGATCTGGCGTTATATTGGGCCATCAGATTGAGGTACTCGGGATGCTCAGCGCTGGGGAGTGACGACGGCTTTGGCACCTCAAGAGGAGCACCGAGGTCTACAAGGAGGGTGCATAGTCCGTCCCACGCACGTTTCCCACTGATAGCGGATGTGTCTCCATCTGTCGATGGCTTTGAGATGCTGAGAAGCTCCTTCCCAATCTTATCGGCATGCTTGTCAAAGAACCGATGAAGGACTATGAGGTCAGTATCATCAGTCGTAATACCAACCCATTCGTTCTCGTCGTTCTCGCTCGGTGTGTATCTCTTGAGAGAGTGTGTCAGTAAAGCGACTCATACTGAAGGTTATGCCTCACATTTATATCACTCAAGAACCGAGTGACGTCTGTGATGTGCGCTTGCAGAAAGGTATTCAGACCTATCATGTGTGCTTCTTTGCCAAAAAATATGTTGTTCGCGAGGTTTTGTATGATTTTGGCGATGACCATGAGACCACGACGAAGGGATTCGTGTGGTAGCTCTATATCAACTGTCTCAGGAGCGACCACAGCAGGCGAGATGAATCTACACAACAAGAGATATCAGTTTCGTGTTCCTTACACGTGCGCGACCGGTGGACTGACCGCAGGAACATGAAGGCGCCTAAAGCTGGGAACTTAGCATCCGGCCAAATTTCGACTCTTTTGTGGATTGAGGTACAGCGCATCGCAGAAAACTACAATCGAACTCACACTGTTTTCGAGATATGCGCGCATATCTCTCGGAACATCCTGAGCAGAATATTAGGACATGGAGAGAAGGAGGAATTCTAGACTCACGATGGTAGGGTGTGTGTCGAGTGATCAATGATTGTGAGGAACGATTGAGCAACAAATTCAACGTTCTTCTTGTTTTGCGTGACATCTTGCCCAGGCGCCTTCGAGGGATCCATTTCATAGCCTTGTCCGCGTGGCAGCGTTTCCATGCTCTTGATAAGCGGATCGACGAGGCTTCTAAGATAATTGTAGCCATGAATCTTCGCGAATGCTGACAGGAAGCGCGTGCAAGTAGTATTGCCGCGGAACAGCGAGGCTTCATTCTCTACAAGACTCGAGTTGTGAGCACCGACTTTCTAGAAGGACGAGTCCAACCAACCTGTACGAGCCAGTTCACGGTCGATCATGAGCTTGATGAGAGCCATCAAGGATGCACGTGTATCGAAGAGGTTCAACAGAACAGAAATCATACCATCCACTTCAGCAGGCGGGCATGTTTCACAAATCGCTATCACAAGCGTCATCTACCCGGAGAATGAGAGACTGCTATAATATAGAGAAAGGGACAGGAAAGGCGCCTACATCCGGTTGTTTCACCAGCTGATCGAAGATGTCAGCTTTAGAGGATTTGCAAATGGTCAACGGTTACTGACCTCCTTCAGACGACTCTGCTTAGCCAGGGACGTCGACCGATCCTCTGGGTCAAACTTGGTGCCCTGCCCGATAACTCGAGCGAAAACATGAGCAAAGATGGTCCTCTTGCGGTTGTCTTCGCTGTACGCAAGAGGCAGACACTGTTTGAACCCGCATTCGGTGTTCGTACTGACCAGATAAGATAGGCCAGTGATAACCAACTCTCGCAGTTCGGCCTCTCTATGCGAGGCGCGCATTTTCTGGCGAAAGAGAATGAGCCACAAACGCAAATGTCTTCAAAAATAGCTCACCAGCTGAATAGAGCCGACTTCTGAGACGCTATCCGATGTCTGTTGAAAGAAAAGGTTCTCAGAGAATTTTCAAGTGGTACGACACAAAGCATCCCACCGGAATATCGAGTTGGCACACTTCAAGTCCGTCCAGCAAGACTTGCGAGTATCTATGGAAAAGTCTGGTTACGGCATGCGCACTATCATCGCCGGTAGAGTCGCCCAGCTGTTTGAGCTCCAGTCGATCAAGGAGTAGGACGCAGGTGCGCAGACATGACATATTCAGCTCGCCTTGGGTGGACATGAATTCGGGCGGGACGTGCTGAGGGGTGATGTCAGGCCACTTTTCTAGGAGAGAGAGAAGCGGGCGGGAAGCACATACTTCCGAGGATACGATCCACGTCACTATGATGTCGAGGATGCTGTGACGAGCAAGGCCGTCTTTCCGCAAGGTTAACGTACTGCTCCGCTCGCAGACGCTGTCACAAAGAAGACAAAACTTGATCTTGACACGCAGTGTTTCAGGGTTGTCGAAGCGCGTTATGAAGGAAGCGAATCCTAGAAGCGTGGAGCTGATATCGATGCTAATGACTTCTTCTAGCCGCAAGTTGGCGTTTTCGACGATCAATTTGATGACTGCGATGAACTTGCAAAAGCTGTAGACATACATACACCCAACACCATTATGAAACCACATACTTGATCGGCAAACATGGAAAAGTTGTGTTCTTCTGTGATCTCCTGTAGAGCGAGCTCCCGGAAGATGCTACGACGATTTGGTCAATTATGTTTACATCCAAAAATGATCTAGACTTACTCTTCGACATGTTTCAAAAGCCGCGAATAAAGGCGTGGACTCAATTCTGCACCCAGAGCATCTCTGGCAACATCTCTCAACTGTATGTCTTCCGACATGAGCATTTTAGTGAGTTGGGCGACAAAGGCATGGACCAAGGGTGTGGGGTTCTGTAGTGCTCGCATCTCGTCCGGGAGCTCCCGGTGGGGAATGACATTCGCTAGAAGATTGAGGTCGAGATTGTCATGTACGCAAGGTCCGCACAAAGCCGCCAAAAACAGAGTCAAGTTTTGCCACTGATGACGCTTTTCCTAAAATCAAAATGAGACGCGGTCATCAGAAGTATTGTAATGTTTCTGACCTGATATGTGCCTCCTGTTACTCGGCGAATGGTGGCATCATCCGCAGCCTCGCTGCTGTTTTCAGAGATAAATTCGTTCAAAGTGCGCCATCGCCAATAACATTCCTCCCAGACTGCTATATGGACGGCTGACGAGTACGAGATCACTCGCATCAGCTTTCGTATCCGTTTCTGATGACCAATGCGCCCTAACACGAAGCATGAGTATCATCCTTTCGCGCTCGCTCCTAAGGAAAGGATTAGATAAACGCACCGACAACCATGACTCTAGGGTCACCGAGCTGTTCATAGACTGGGTGGCGCTTGGGTCTGTCTTCATCGCTCACGACAGGATTTGTCGGAACTCCAGGTTGTCGCTCTGCGTATGACAACAGTCGCAATCCTTGAGCAGCGAGATTAGACACCTCCATGTCTGCAGACGTCAAAGATACGAGGAAGGCTATCTCTGCCAACACGAACCCCGATACGCGCAACGGACTAAGTTGCATCTCTCTCACCGTTTCTGACTGAAAGCAGAATGAGCGCTTTGATATCTCAAGTAGCCTATCATGACCTACTTCGGTTTTCTTGACAAAGAATTCGAGTATATGCAAAGCAGCTCTCGACCACAATCGCTGGGTTTCCACATCTGTACGAGCTTGGATCAAGTTTGTGGCCATGCTTAACAAGTTCGTATATCTGGAGGCAATATACGTGAGAGGGTCGAAATATAATCGGGAATTCACTCACATCACTGATTTTGTGCAAGTAATCATCACAACCTGGTCCTCGTATGGCGCGCTGGGCAGAAAAGCGATCTCTGCTATGAGACGATAAGTCGCTGATGCTGAAATCTTGACATTGGAATCTACAGGTGCCTCCCAAAGTTTGACGGAAGTCTTCATCCAATCATTAATGTCCTCGGGATTGAAGTTCCTCAGAAAGAAAGCAGGATGAGCACGCCAAACTGATAGTATTCCCAGAAGCATGACTTCTCGGTCAGATAATGGCTGGTGCGTCGTTTTTCTGGCCTTCGGGCGGAGTGCTATTCTCTTCAAATTGCCAAAACTGTCAACCTCGGTGCGCCGCACACAGGCCGTCTGGAATGAGATTGGTCATCGCCGTACGGAATTTCAGACTGGTACTGTTCTCTTACCTGCCATATGCTACGAAGACGGGGCGACAAGGTCGCTTCCAGTGGATCAAGTGACTTTTGCCAGGGAAAACGAGGAGCCTGTCGTATGCTGAGTGATCAGGACGACTGATAGAAGGCTTGTTCTCACCTCTTGAACCAGCGTCAGGCATGCCCTCAGGGCACATGTCTTCACGGCCTCGGAACGCTCCGGCTCAACACAGACGGAAAAAAGAGGAAGATAGTCGTCTTCGGGTAAGAAACGGAAAGTGCTAACTATGGCCTCTGCACATAGGGCTATATCGATGTCCTCAGTCGTCTCCCAGAAGGGCTTCTTTCCGGGAGTCATCCATAGAGTGCTCTACACAAGCAAACACTTTAGAATAACGAAACAGTAACCAGGAAAGGCATACCTTGATTTCGTGTGCCACATCAAATGCAATCGATCGCAAAGGAACTTCACCCTCAGGGTAGACATATGTAGCGGCCCGACACAGATCCAACGCACAGACCGTAGCGGGCTCTGAGAGTTTGGATGGCGACCGCATGTGCTTCAAGAGCTCCTCGCTAAACCTGGCCGATTTCCCCCCTGTCCGATTCAGTTTCATGTCCACTTGCGCAACGTCAGTCGGCAGTCGATCTGTAGTTATGCAGTTCAGGGCGGTTATTGTGGGCCAGATGACTTTTTCGGAGCCTGGCTGGATGTTCGCGTAGAAGATATCAAATACACGCTCTGGTGCACCATCCATCCCCCCTCGAAGGCGGATAGCCTCGTTGAATTCAGCAGGAAATAGTTCGATCCAATTCCAGACAGCAGTCCGAACAGGACCTGCTATAGCTAGCTGAGCGTCGGACTTCATGTTGACAAGCAAAGACGACAGTTCTGTGGGTACGACCTATTTAGAACATGTATTTGGTGGGATCAATGGGACTGACCATTTAAAACCTGAACAAGCCTGTGTCTATCCAAAACGCTGTGCGACAAGACATGCAGATCGACAGTATCTGGGTTCTCCTCCGAAGAATTTGCCAGGTAATGAATCTTGGTTCGAAGTCGATTGAACACGACTTTCCAATTTGACGCAGATATGTGGAAGACGATGCGGCCGGCAAACTTGGCTATCAGGCGATTAATGGAGTACGAGGACTTCACCAGCGACAAATGTGTCTTCTCGTAGTTCGTGTTGCCTACGGGAACAGGAATAGTGGACGTGACGCTTAGTTTTCCGGACCCGACAGAAGTAGATGAGGGTCGCGTTCGCAACTCGCGGCGTAAAACGTCAGGCATGCCTCCGAACGGTTCCTCTACATTTGAATTGTATAACGCGGCGGCAGCACCGGCTGGATCCAATGACTCGTAATCACTGAACGATATGTCCCCACACCGTGCTGCCGATGCATGTGGGGAGTCGGTTGGCGTGGTCTGGCGTAGGAACAGCACCATGACGCTCAATATGTACTTGGCACAATTGTCATCGAGCGCCAACGGTTCTGACCATGGCGGAGGGGTCGATGAGGAGTGGTCGGATGCTGTTTTACGACTTCGTCGCGATGAGCCAGGGACGGGGGACTCTGGAGCAGACCCTGTTGGACGAGTACTCGTCCGGGAATTTGACCGAGGGTTCTGATGGTAGCGCGATGCCATAGCCACGGAAAGGACCTTCAAGAGGAAGAGTTGGGACTGTAACACCTCAATTGAGAAATGCCCACTCGAGTCGGTCTGCTATGGTAAGAATTAGATGGGGATGTGCTCCAGACAGCTTAGATTGACGTACCTTTGCCAAACGCTCCAGCTGTTCAGTCAAAGACCATGCAATGATGTCCAATGAGTCGTGAGATAAGTTGACCAGAGCGTCGATTGCCTCAAGAGTGGCTTCGTTGCCTTCCAACCGGTCTAAGGGTGTCCCAGAGTTACAAGGCATCTAGCGAGAGATGGTACGCAGAGGTCAGGCCGCGTATTTTGGCAAAATTCAAGCAAAGAGTAAACACATACTTTGTTCTTCAGCCTATTTACCAGCACCTGGATGATCTTCTGTTGCGGTGTCGCCAAAGAACCCAACGACGAAAGAGAATGAGATTGGCCAAAGCCATGGTGTGATTCATGGCTCTTATGGGCGCGAGATGAGCTCGCTCCCGAGGACATGTTCCCCGCACCTGCAGATGCAGAGGGTCGTCGAAAAGGCAGCATCTTTGTCGATCAACGCCTCGAAAGCCGGGTATCCAGGGGCTCTGGTGGTATAAGATGGTCAACGCAAACGGTACACTGCAGACACCTTGCAAGGCGAAACTCGAACCGCCCAGCGAGCTTGAGGTTGCCCTACTTATCAGCCTTGAGGTGCGTCAAAGGTCTCACAAGGGAACCCGCCTCACAAATGCAACTTTCGGCTTAGTCAGCTGTAGGCGAGTCCTGACTCTTCTGATCATCAAGTCCATTTCTCGAGTTTCGTAAGGACAGGTCCAAAAGCACACAGCAAGAAGGCATATCAATTGATAGGCGGCAGTCTACTATCCAATCGAAGGATGCCCGCGGACATTTTGAGGAGGAGAGAAGTTAGATCTCCCAGGTCGTTCTTGAACTGATGTGTGCGCCGTGCAGGCAGTACTTCCGATCTGGTACAACTTGTCAAGTTGCTGGTAAAGGTCAAAGATTTACATTTGTCAAAGATTACTGGACGATTCTAAAAAAAAATCGTATACAGAGTTTCGCATCGATGATGGCGGTAGTTCAGTTTGAAAAAGGAACAAGTCCCTACTTCCGAGTCTAGTGAATTGGCAAAAGAATTCAGGCCCTGCAGCCGTATGCAAAGCCCTGAGTATTGTACAGTTCCTCGTGATCCAGCGATTAATACGCGAGTGTTCGGACATAGTCATTTGCAAAACAGCCCACATACATGGGTCTCTTCGGATCCGAGAGCGCAGGCCGCAACATAGTTTCGGCCAACTATGCCGCAGATAGGTGGAGGGCTGACCCGTCACTGGGAACCGTGAACCTTCGTTAGGACTGCGAAAATGGAGAGGGCTGGTCGGAAGCGAAAGGACAATTCCTGCGCACAGAGCCTTGTGTTGACAGCTAACATCCTGATAGGAAAGAATAGCAAGTAGCGTTGGATCCAGGGTGGCTGCAGGTCCATCTGCGCGCTCGCAGGATGCATCGATCCGATACGCCACGAGGTAATCTACAGGCGAGACACAAGGAGCAGACACGTACATGCGAAATCGGACTGGCTGAATTATTAGATCGGGACTTCCTCCGATCCAAGGGAGCTGCCAATACGGATACTGACGTTCTTCTGTATGATTGACAATTGTTCTGGCACCGTCGGGAGTGTATAGGACTCCACCACGGCAGTGTGGGTCATCGGTGTAGGATAGCTGACGCGAGTGTGGCGCCTTCCTGAGCATCTGATAGTGAGCCTCGGAGTTGTCATCGTACGGTACCGGACTGCGTCCAAGGCATGAGCGGGGAATCGAAACAATCCAGGATGACTAGGATCACAGCGGCAGTCAACTACCGACGCAGAAGCTGATGGGCAGCACATAAGTAACCATTCCAGGCGAAAGCAGGTAGCGCTCCAGCTATCCGCCTTGTTTGTCACCGAAGAGCGAGAAGCGTCGGAAACGACGAAGCTGTGTGTGGTACAATACTCGCATACAAATATGGGGGTTAAGGGGTTAAGTGAGGATGTGGGGCCACGCTACTAGGCCGAAGGGTCTGTTCCACAAGGGCGAGGATAATTCCGCATGGTAATCGTTGATGTCACCCAGATAGGTATGTCACCATGTAGTCAGATCTGCCGCCGACCTTCGGACCGTAGCTTTCACTGTCAGGGAGTCTGCAACTTGGTGAAACGTCGGGAAGACTGAGACTGCGATGCAAGTAAAACGTCAGATCAAGATAGCGATTGATGAGACTATACATACTCACTGGCGAGGGCAAGGCATTGCTGCAGCGCTACTAGGGCGCATGACATACATGACAGAAAGCATAACCTTGATTGCTAAATTCACGTTTCACGGGTCGTAAGTGATCTGCGGAGTCATAGGATGCCAGATTCTGCACCTTTACTTATGTGGGGCTTGAAGGTAAATAGGTAGCACAGGGACGTTCGCGAATGATCCGAAATCGAGAAGCGAGCTACTGATAGGATAGGTAAATCATCGAAAATTCAACCGATGCGGCAGTATGACTTACAGGTGATATAAACGAAGCATACAAATTGGGAAGGGTTCGCTCGAATTTGTTTGTGACAACAATGTAAAACGAGCATAGCGTGACGAGAACAATGGCCTCAATCACTGATGCGACTGTCATTTAAGTATGGTGAACTGAATACATAGGATCTTGGGATGGACCTACCCCGAATCTCTGCGAACAAGAGATGGTTTCCATTGTCCGAATGCAGAACTAGGGATCTTGTGATGGCAGCGAGCATACTACTCTCGAAGTCGTTGCATGGAGCTGGCTCGAGTAGCAGCTTCACGCTGCACGGCGGTACATCTGAGTTTTCTGCAGTGGACGAGAGAACGTCAGCTTGGACAGCTCAGGGACACGTAAAGAGAGAAAGAAGACGCACAGCCACATGGACCCATATGGACCTATAGAATCCGATCCTTCAACCATGACCTAGCCGACGTGGTTCAACCTCCCTAGATCCCGAGAATCCTAAGCAGAACTGCTCGGTGCATCAGCCTATTGTCCTGCCCTCACGACGAGCTGTCTGAACGGGCATATGCCGAAGAACAATGGCAGAAGCTGGCGAAACTGCCGGAGAGGGGCCTCCTTTTTACGAGCGATCTCTGGAATGCACCAAGGCCCTAGGCGTCCGTGAATCGTTCGGCTTCCGTTATCAAGAGGTGTCCGGATGAAGGCTGTTGAGTTCTGACGTCCTGAGCAACTCCGCAATTGTTTTCCCGACATAATCTCCGCCTATTTGAAACCCCCTTTGCGGATCGTATAAAGTCACCAATACGTCCGTTCGTTGGCGCCCTTTTTTTCTCCCCCATTTCGCTTGGATATCCATCTCGTCCTCACCGCGCAATCGTGGACCTAAGCTCTTGCCTTCCAGTTCCCCTTTTTTCGGTCGTTCTCTAGTCGATATCGTCCTTTTTGCTATACTCCATCGCTTGTTTCGCTTTTCGTCTCCCTCTCCTCCTCCTTTTTCCACTGTGCTGTCCATTCCTATTCAGTCCCGTTAGTCTCTAGCTTTTCGTCATTTATTATAAAGAAAAACAGCCCCGAAAAAAAGTTTTACCTATCCGTTTTCGACCGCTTTCCATACCATCGATATCCTCCAGCTCTTGCATCCTTTTCCATTGCCTTCCCCCAGGACTTCCTGTATCCATAGCTCGTCAGCCATGTCACGGAACGACTCACACGACTACGACTACCCACCCGGCCTCTCCTTCCTCCGCAACGGCAATATACAGGGCGACAGGGAGTCAATGAACGCGTATCATCACAGCCAGGGCTCTGTCTCCTACTCTCCCTCAGATCGACGGCCATCGGTGGGCACTGCTGGCTACCCAGCGTATCCGAGCTCGATGCCTCGGTCGTTGGGCATGGCGGACTGGGAGCAAGGCTTTGAGTCGGGGCCAAACAGAAACAATCCCGCCGTGTCGAACAGCCAGCCCTTCTCTTCCTTTAACCACCAGCGTCCCTCCCCTCAAATCCCTCAGAATCCCGCCGGTTCTCTGTACAATTCCCTCAGTTTCAGCGATAGAGACCCTCATTTCTTCCGTAACGCCCAAGCGACACTCCCTCAATCTCCCCCCAACACCGCTGCTTCGCGCTCTACCTTGTGGTGGGGCGAATTAGAACCTTGGATGGACGAAGAATACGCGAACCAAGTCTGTGCTCTCATGGGCTGGGATCCAGTGAACATCAAGGTTCCTCACCCAGCCCCTGACCCGGCCACCGGGCAGCAGGCCAACAATCCAGGCTACTGTTTCCTCACTTTCCCCTCGCCCGCCCACGCTGCATCTGTTCTCGCTCAAATCAATAACAGCGGGAGCAACGCCCCAGTCACAATGCCCAATTCGGCGAAACCATTCAGTCTCAATTGGGCGGCTTCAGTTCAGACGACCACGCCCACAGCAGCTTCCTTCCCCGCCGGGCCACAAAGCCCTCAGCAGTATCCCAAGGAGTACAGCATATTTGTGGGCGATCTTGCTCCAGAGACATCCAACTCGGATCTCGTAGCGGTGTTCCGCAACCCAGTTCTTGGGCTCCGAAACGACCGGGAACCCAAATTTATAAAGCCATTCCTTAGCTGCAAAAGCGCGAAGATTATGCTGGATCCAGTGACTGGCGTTTCAAGAGGTTATGGATTTGTTCGGTGGGTACCGGAAGTCTAGTCATCGTTCCCATCCTAATTTGTTCTACAGATTCACCGACGAAGCGGACCAGCAACGTGCACTGATCGAAATGCATGGTCTTTATTGCTTGTCCCGCCCCAGTAAGTCTCCTCATGAGGCGAAAAATAGCGCATATATTGACCTTTTTTATTTTTTATTTTAGTGCGCATCTCTCCTGCGACCGCCAAATTTAAGCCTCCTCCCACGATCTCTTCCAATGACCTGCCTCAAGTTCAGTTCCCTCCTCCGCTGAACGGCGGTGGTGTCGAGCAGCAGCAACAACAACAGCAGCATCCTCAGGCTGTTACTCTGACTCTCCCACTGCCAAGCTCGACGCACCCAAAGAGCGTTTCTGCCCCTATTGCTGCAACATCTTCCGCCTCATCGCTTAACAGCCACGCCTCGGGTTCCAGCTCATCGATGGGCGGATCGAACTCCGGAAACACACTCAGCTCCGGGGGTGGTTCAACATCCAGCATGGCGTCGTCGAACTACGCCGCCCCGACGGCTGAGGACATGATGAACCTGCCCAACAATGTGCTGGCACAGATAGCGCAGCAATATGCCAACGGAGAAGCCAATCCTCCCAAGCCTCCCACTGCTTCAATCACGTCACAGTTTGCGCAAGAAGGGCAGCAGCAAAGGCCCGGGCAGCCTCAGGGAGATGGAGGATCTCCTCGATACGTGATCTCGGAGGAGTCCTGGAAGCACCACGCCCAAGCCCGTGCGATCTTGGGTAATCTCATTGGTCCCAATGGGGAGCAGCTCACGTCGACCGATCCCTACAATACCACCGTCTTCGTGGGTGGACTTTCGCCGTTGATATCTGAAGATACTCTGCGGACGTTCTTTGCACCGTTTGGCGATATTCATTACGTGAGTCCTATATAATCATTCACCTTGTAAAAATGTGCTTACACGACTTGTCGTATAGGTCAAAGTCCCGGTAGGCAAACACTGCGGTTTCGTGCAGTTCGTGCGCAAAGCCGACGCCGAAAGGGCTATCGAAAAGATGCAAGGATTTCCGGTAGGAGGTAGCAGGATTCGTTTGAGCTGGGGCCGTAGTCAATGTAAGTTACGCGCTATCATTGCTTCCAATTGAGCTAACCGTGCTCTTCGTTACAGATAAAGCGGCTCAGGCAGCCGCTCAAGCAGCGCAAGCAGCGGCTATGCAACCTCCCGTACCCATGCCTCCGGCTTTGCCTGCCAATCCTTTGACCCAAGAGCAAGCGATGCAACTCTTGCAGTCCTTCCAGCTTCAGGGTTATGCCAGTGGCGCTGCCAACTCCGACATCAACGGCAAGGAGCCGGCTAATACTGGGTACAACGCTGGACCTTCCGCTGGTTTGTTCGCTGAGGAGAAATTGCGAGCGGCTTTACTTGCTTCCAGGGAGGATGCCAGTCATTCCTACAACGCCTACACCTCCGCCGGATACCCCAATCGTTCAGACGACACTCCTTCACCTCTCGATCCTCGTCAAAGCCGATCGCACAACTTGAATTCCTTCTCGCCATTCTCCCCCGATCCCAATTTGTACTCCGCGGAGTTGAAGCGTCGCGAGTCGTTGTCGTTCCAGCGGGCTGAACCCCTTCCTCATCCTTCCAAGGCATATGCGCCTGGGTTCTTCTCTTTGCAGCCCGACGACTTCAAGGTCAACGACATTGAGGGAGACAGGGTTTCGCCGACGTCTGCACGTCCCCCGAGTGCGCCGAAGTACGGCTCGTATGTGAGCAGCTCCCCGCCGGCCCTCCAGGTCAATCGGGCCCCTGGCCGTCCCGAGACCCACCCTATCTCTCGCCCGACCTCGGGCCAGACTGTTCAACCTCGACGAGAGTTGGACGGTCTGCACGATCTCAATGGCACGCTTGCGAGCTTGAACCTAGACAGGGAACGGGCTTGGAAGTCCCCTGCCGAGGGATCTGAGAGCAGCGGAGCCTCCGTGCAGTTCCGGATCTCGATGGAGTCGACGCCTTCTCCTTGAACTGCGGTAGTTCTTGGCGCTACGACACAATCACTATGATTCTGAAATGCACCCTTGTACGACCAATTATTCCCGCCCTTCTTTTTTCTCTCGTCCCTCGCCTCAAGAACTTTTGTTTTTTCTTTTGGATATGAAAACAAACCATCACGCTTCGATTTTCACATTTCCCCTTTTTTACATGGTTGGAGGACTGGCTATGGGCTTATACACTCTCGACTCATCTCGCCATTCGACTTTCTCACTCCACATGCGAGATCTTTCCCTCCCCCCATACATTTACCTTATCACACGTACCCTGCGAACGGGTTCAACATCACCATCATCGTATAGCCATTGACATCTCACAGTCGAAGATGTCATTATTTCTCTGTCGCGCTTTCGAATTGCCGCTTTTCTCGGCCTCCTCGTCGAATCATTTTGCACATCCTATCTTTTTTGTCCTCGTTCAGTTTACAGTCTACGCCCGTCGCCTTGCTTTGTTTTCTCGTACCTTGACCTTTCTCCGGATCCTTCTTAGTTTACAGTATGTTCCTTGACCCGTGTTCCATTCCATTCCATCAATCGATTTTATATCTGTCCAGTCCCTGTCTATTACGATACGCTTTCGAAGCGCTACACTTAGCACTCTCTCCAATCTCGCGCTCCCCCACTCCCGTTAAACGTTCCATCCCTGTCTCAAGCTTCCCCTCATGTTTCGTGTATGTTTCGTGTTATGGTCTACATGTTCTA
>CEMG01178333.1:11423-24084 GCA_001179705.1 Baeospora myosura
TCAATCACATGACGCCGAAAATTCAAAACTTCCTCCAACTTCAACTTGAACTCCACCCCAACTGCCCTGATCCTTTGAGGCTCCGTCCTAGGATGATACCCTGTCAAGGTCGTAGTGCAGTGTTCAGCCCCTCTGCACAATTCTGGTTCAGGAGGGGTGGTCACAGGCTCTCTTCCACTACATCCACCAGCGTCGAAGAACCATCTGATGACCCCCAAAAGCCCCGTCGGTGGAATCGACCTCCGCGGACCATAACGGATGACCAGAGGGGAAATACCACGGCGTCAAGCTTCAATCATTCTCGCCCACGTCCGAAGACTAGTGTTCAAGAGGGAAAGCATTCACCGTCGATTGAAACACCAGAAGCTGCATTTAGCTTCAGACGGTCGAAGACGATATCAGTGGATTCCAGCACAGATTCTTCCATACCATTATCCCGACCTTCCGATGTGCGTCGCCCCAAGGACAATGCCAATGGAGATTCGCCTTGGAGGGATGGCAGACACGAAACTTTCAGAGCACGTCCAGAGAACGCCTCAACGTCGCACAAAATGGACAATCCTAGAGTCTCATACATGCATGGTTCTCCTTCGGAGGGCTCCTCCAACCGTAAATCCAAAGTTGAGACCGCTCCTCAGAGCCTTCGAACGTCGGGAGACTCGGCGTCGACTTTGCTCGAGGAAAGATGTGTCGCGGCATGTCTTGACGCTCTAAAGTCTGGTCACACCAGCATAGGCATTCAGCTCCCACCATTCGACGACGATTTGCCAATTCGTCTCCTGAAGGCGATGGCCCCACCGGCCAATAATCTTTCCGCGACGCGAGGAATCATCATTTCCAGATCACACGAGTCATTGGCACGGCTCAAATCAGTCGCAGTTGAAAGCGCGGGCATATCTACCACTCCTGTGTTGACTGGAAACAAAGACACGCTCGGTACGAACAAGTCTGCCGCTCTGTAAGTGGCTCCGTCCAGGTTAGTGCCTCGCAGACTGAACCAGTGCACAGCTCCCTGATTCTGACGGAGAACGACTCTGACGACCCAAAAGTACTCGACGAGTTTGACCCCTCACGCCTCAAGGCAATCATCCTCTACCACGTTGGCGACGTACCCCCATTGTATGTTGTCTCTTCCCTCATTCAAGTGCCAGCTGATGTATCGAAATTTCATAGACTAGCGCGACGCCTTTCCGGATTCAATCCTACCGTCTTGGATACTCCTGACATTGGGGCTATCGCTAAATTCAATGTCCCAATCATCAACATATCAGACAATCTGTCGGCGCCAGTCAGCTCACACCGACATCGCCAGCTGACACCCTTCGATATACTCAAGGGTCGCTGGTGAGAATCTTTCATTTTGTCGCTGATGGTACAACGCTGAACACCCCACAAGGCAATGTGATCTTAAATTCACGACGATTAACAGTCCACTAAGCACAAGCCACCGAGTCCCAATGCCATCTGGCAGTGCTCCGAGCGCCGAGTACCCCGCTCGCCCTTTGAGCAAGTTGATGAGGGATGGAATACTGATACCAAGTATCGTACATGCATGGACTGAGTATGCAGGTACCATGATTCGGACTGCTTCATCCCTCGTACACTGACACCCCATACAACAGCCGACTCTATATCGACGCTGGTACTCGCCGTCAATCACGTTCATGCTACACTCCTGCAAGATGCTTTCAAGGCAGAAGGCATAGACGCAAGATATTACCACCATGATGATGAAGTTGGAAAGCAATTCGCTGAGGGTGCTTTCCCTATCTTGATTGTTTCCGTTGAGCCCGGCGGGTCTCCTACTGAAAATCCCTCCACAAAAACCTCTATAACGCACAAAACAGACCGATTCAAGGAGAGATTTGATTTTGTAGATTGCGTTGTGGTGGCTCGTCCAGCACGAACACCTCAATTGTATATGCAAATGGTACGCCGCCCCAATTTTACTCGTCCACTCCCATGTCAAGCATCGGTTTTCTCTCACAGATTGAAAAAGGTACATTCGCGTCACCACAGAGTGGCAAAATGTTCTGTCGTATTCTCGAGGTCGTGGATGATGTCCCCTCCCCCAAATCAAGTAAAAAGAAAGTAGACTGCAGATGGTTGCTTGGATTCCCTGAATCAGCCGTTTTCCAGGGTAAGCCATACTCATGACTCATTGATGGCCTACTCACTGGACGCGCCCTGGTTAGACGAGTCACCCGCAGATTTGCTTGCGAGACGGCCATCACCCACCCAACCCACCCCAGTCCTTGATCCAGTAGGGGTACGTATTCGCTTGGTTCACTGTTGGCCTTACCGACTCAATCTTGCTACAGAGATCTCTAAGCTCCGGTGAAATCACCCAGGCTCTTTTCCGCCGTAGGGTGGTGAACGATATCTACGCGGAGACAGAGAACGAAGTACAACAAGCCGGCTTGACAAGGTCACAGCTGGAGGCTTACAGGAAAGGAACGCTGAGAGACTTTAACTCTCAGTTCCGACATACGTTCCTTCTGGGGAAGAAATAGTACTAGTATAAATCTGCGATTTGGATATAATATTACTGACAGGGTATCGTCGGGCTAATGGAAACACATTTACATATCGATATCTTACAACTATTCAGACGGCAACCTGAGTTTGGATGCTCTCCAGCTCATCCTTCAATCGGTTATAGTCCGCAACGAGCTCTCCCAGTGCATCCGGATCTAGCATTTCAACATCTCCATCCGAATCTGTAATAGATGCCACACTCTCGTCCTCGATTTTGTTCAGAAGGCTCTCAGTTTTGTACCGTTGATTGTGCATCTTCTGGAACAGTTGGATATACTCCATATAGGAGGAATTATACCGTGCGCGCAGTGCAGCATGGTCACCAGGCAAGGGTCGGGATGTGGTATGTGACCGAGAAGAAAGCGATGACGGCGTCGTGGTGGGTGGAGTCGGTAGAGGACGCGGTGAGATTGCGCGCCGAGGGACACGCTTCTCAACTTCGTCTTCGGAGGAGGTGTATATTGGAGATCGTCGGCGACGGCTGCCTGAATTACTGGCTCTCTCCGATACATTGATGGATGGCTCACGTCCGTGTCGATGTTGCAAAGATGGTGCCGGAGAGACAGATGCATGCGACGCACGCTGCGGAGGTCGGTGTGGCGCCGGTGAGACGGATGTATGTGACGCACGTGGCGGAGGTCGCCGCGGTGAAGGAGATGCAGATGTATGCGAGGCCCGCGGCGGCGGAGGATGCAAGGAGGTTCGCGGGGGTGGAAGAGGGGATGATTCCTTCTTGATCTGTTGGGGGCGAGACGGTAGTGGCATCTCCGGTTTCTTGGGCAAGGATAGGTCCCGCGCTCGTGCCTTGGAGGTAGATGATGAGGTGACAAGCTCCGCAGTGTCTTCCGTCTTCCGCCTCTTCCCATTCGGTTGAGGCCTGGAGTCGTAGTCACCATCGGTATCATCCAACGGTTTCTTTCGCTTGGTAGAAGGCTGGGTCCCTTCTTTTGTCTTCGATGGTGCCGGCCTTCCCTGTGGAACTGGATCTCTTTCTCTTTCTTTTTCTTTTTCTTTCTCGCGCTTCGCATCTCTCATGTCTCTAATCCTCTCTTGTTTCTCTCTCTCTGAATCAACCCCATTAGACTCCCGGATCTTCTTGACGCGTTGTTGTGGTAAAGGAGAGACTCTCCGTTCCTGCGCAGAGGCTGTAGAGGCACCTAGGGATGCCCTTGTCTGCCCTTCTGCCCGCACATCGGGCCGCTTGGGCTGGCGAGCGGAAGAAGGGTCGACACTACCAGCCTGGTGCTCCTGCGATGGTGCCTTTCCCAATTTGAACCCAGATCCAGGGGGCTTCCTGCTAGACGAAGTCGCGGTCGAATTGATGCTCTCGCTCTCAACTTTACTCGAGTGAGTAGGAGTCGCCTTGGGGGCAGGCCGGCTCTCATCCTTCATGAGTATCACACCCTTTGGGTCTCCCTTGGGCTTCGCCTTCTTCTCCTTCGCTTCCTTTGAAGACACTCCTCGCTTAGGCGGTGGAGTGTCTTTCTGGGTCTGAGATGTGGATGCTGTCCGTGAATGCCCTGCAGGCGAAGCAACGGCAGATCCGCTGGCGCCAGGGCCGCGAAAGCGGAAATGTTCCCATACTGGATCTGACTCGGGAATGCCCATCTGCGCGCACGCCTGTCGCGCCGCCCTCGTTATGGTAAGCCTCTCTGCATCGGAGAGCTTTGGCCATTCGTAAGGACGGGTTTCAAGGTATGATCGGGGCTTAAGCCGCCAGCCTCGCTGCTGAGACTTGTCAGCGGATTTCTTTGCTGCAGCTGGGTTTTGTTCGGCCACCTGTCGGACAATCCCATAAGCATAAATCAGAATTCAGTTTCGAAAGGGAATCACCTCCGCCAGTAGTTTAAGTATCTCGTCGCGTAGCGAATCGTTCACGCTCGACCCGCCCACTGCTTTGACCGTAGCCTCTGCTGTACGCTCTGCCAGCGCCAGGTAATGAATTAATCTTCGACGTACAGCAACGTTGGCATCTTTCGCTGGAGCCTGTGCGAACGTGGCCGGTGATGCTACTCGAGTGGGTGGCGCAGAAGCAGCCGGAATAGGACGAGGGGCCTGATCATTCTGTCGGACAGGTTTCCTGAACATAGAGGACGCTGCGGCATCTTTTCTCTTGCGCGAGTTGGTTGGTGGAAGATCGGAAGGAGTATCAATGAGGATGGTTCGCCGATTAGACCGTTGTTCAGCAACGTCGATCGTGCGTTGTCGAATCCTGTCCGAGACATCTTTCCCAAGCTCTTTGTCGGCAACCGTGAGCTTTCCGGAAACGGGGGCGCATAATTTCATGGCAGTCGTTATGCCCCGATTCTGCTTAGTTCTGTGGTATAGCTCGTGTCTTATATCTTCTTTCTGGCAACGCATAGGGAAGAATTTGTCCCCAATATGTATACCCTGTATGGGCGAGCAAGTGAGAAATGACTCCAGAGAACAGGAGCATCATGAAACGAACTGGGTTGTCCCCGAACTCAAAATCTATCGTTTGGTGTTTAAATGGATCTATCGCGTCAAGCGTTGCTGAGGAGAGCTTGACAATAATGGCCCTCTTTGAGGGGTCTGCCTCGTTTGTTATAAGAGAATATTTTGAGCCTGGTGGAAGGGATGGAAGAGCCATGATGGTGGTGGTAAGCGGACAAGTGTTGCCAGATGTTGTGGGCCTTTGCTCACAACCATTGTTCCCATGTTATTCGGCGATAATCATGATACAAGGCGGGATGTCATATGCTCTGATGTTTCTGACCTGCGATACATATATTTCTTTCAATTGAAGTGACTTTGCGATGAATTTTTGACATGATACACGATGCAATGCCGAGTCGAGCAATCGGGGAGAACGGAGGCAATTTGGGAATCCAGCGCTGTTGTTGTACTGCCTCCATCACAATGCTGCCCTCACTTTCTTTCCCTCATGTCTCACCGACCCTGTTTCGTTCTTCTCCTCCTTGCCATGGTCGCGTACTCTCTGGAAAAGCGGGCACAGGTCTCGGTCACTGATTACGCCCCAACTCTCAACACTGAGTGCCCAGATATCACGAACACAGAGTTTGTTCGCATCTTCACACCTCAGAATCAAACGCTGCACCCCCAGGAGACAGAGTACATCAACCAGCGACTCTCTTCTGTCATTGACGATGCCTGGGACGCCTGGCTAGGCGATGGCTCGCAAATGGGCTACAATGTCTCTGCGTTCCAAGGCAATTACTCGAAAGTTGGCATGGCTATCCCCGGAGGAGGCCTGAGAGCCGCTCTGTACGGTGCTGGCACAATGAGTGGCTTAGATGCTAGAAATGAGTCTGCGAAAGCAGCAGGCACGGGTGGGCTGCTTCAGGTGACATCGTACATTACTGGGTTGTCTGGTACGCACTGGTCGCGCGTCCTCGGCTTCGTACATACTAACGCCGAACTGTAGGTGGCTCGTGGGTGACGGGATCCCTTGTCTTCAACAATTGGCCCACAATCAAGGACCTTGTGTATGGCAATGGAGACCTTGCCGGTTGGCTACTCGATCTGCCCTTCGCTACACCAGATGGCGACAATATATTCTCAGAAGAAAATCAATACTTCTTCGGAAGTATCCTCTGGAGTATCATGGCGAAGGCCAATGCAGGAATGTACGCTGCTCTGAAATATATTCTGCCCTCCCAACTATATTGAAATCACGCGTCTTTGTCTAGCGATACCAGCATAACTGATCCATGGGCTCGTATGATATCCTACCACTTCCTGAACCAAACAAACCGAGGGAATTTCTTTACAAATGACTCCGCGCACGGCGCCGGTCAACTCTGGTCGGACATACCTCAAATACCTGCCTTCCAGCAATTTCAGATGCCGTTTCCCATCATCGTTGCCGACTCGCGTCCCGTGGGTTCCAACCTCACGACAAGACTGACGCTAGATCCCGTTGTTTACGAAGTAAAGTTCAGGACTTAACATATCTCGCAACAATCACTGACACCCACACAGATCACACCATTTGAATTTGGTTCATACGATCCAAATCTATCCGCAGCCGTGAATTTGACATTCGCTGGCACACATCTAACCAACGGCAAACCAGACAATGGATCCGCCTGTGTAACAGGATTCGATCAGGCTGGGTTCGTCATGGGATCGAGTGCCAGTCTCTTCAACGTAGGGCATTTGCTGTTTGTTGTTCGCTTCTTGCCCACGAAACTGAATCTTTTCTTCTCTCAGCAAATCTTTGACTTCGCGCACAACGCAATCGACGGGTGGTCTGCTAGCGATGGTAAAGGTCTTCTATACGTCCTCTCGCGTCAACTCAGCGAAGTGCGCACACGGGCGGATGACGTGGCGAATTGGCCCAACCCATTTAACGGTCTGAAGAACACAACTTTCGTGGATTCTGACAAAACATGGCTGGAGTTGATAGATGGCGCGTCAAACAACGAGAACGTTCCATATGGCCCACTTTTCGTCAACGCGAGAGGACTTGAAGTGATTGTTACGCTAGAAAACAGTGCCGATATCCCGTCCAACAATTGGCCAAAGTAAGAACACCGGCCTCATTTACGAGATGAATTCTAATGTTAGACTATCTACAGCGGCACAGCATTGCTTTTCACGGCAGAAAGGCAACGCACACTCTTGAGATCATCCCACCAGCAGTTCCCGCCGATCCCTCAGACCGCTGATGACTTCATATCAACTGGTGTCAATGCCCGTCCAACTTTCTTCGGTTGTGATCCAGTCCAAACACCCCCGGAGTATCCCATGGTAATTTACCTTCCGAACGCACCACCTATCGATGGAAGTGACCCTGTGAACAAGTGAGTATCCCTCTTTTGCCGTAGGATGCATCAACTCACCCTCTGCGCGCATCTCTACAGCTCCCCCACCTTCAAACTAGCTTACACACCCTTACACACTCGGCTCCTCCTCGATCAAGTCCACAGCCTCACCATCTCAGGCTTCACGCCCAACGCAAACACTCCCGACCCGAATTGGGGGACTTGCCTCCAGTGTGCTATGGTCGACCGCACCCGCCGACGGGCCTCTCCTGCTGTCGCGCGTTCAGATATGTGCACAAAATGTTTCCAGCAATATTGCTATGATCCGCAGAATCCACCTAGTAAAGACGAGCTTCCTAATCGGAAGCTGAACTTTGTGGATCCCGACCCGCAGGGCTTGACTAAAGTCGAAGGTTTCTTGGGGGATAACAAGTTCAAATTGATTGGTGGTCTTATTGGCCTGGTGGTGTTCATCGGTTTGCTGACTGCTGGCTTGTACGTGACTTCCCTTCATCGCTTGTTGCCTTGACTCATGTGCTGTTTGGTTTCAGGCTCTGGTGGAAGAAGCGCAAGGATCAGCGGCGCTACAAGCTGGTCAACAACTTACATGAAGACGAGACAAAGCCTATCCGACCATACTCGGATTTCGTCCGAACAGACTCTGATTTTGTTCGAGCAGAGTCGTATGAACTTCCGGCCTATCGTGGGGGTCAGGCACCTCCAGTTTCGTATGATCGGCTACCGTGATTTATACTTGCTTGCTTTTCTTGGGTTTTTGGTGATTTGCGTTGCTTTCTTGTCCCCTGATGTGTATGATATATATACCTATAGCTGTCTCGGTACCTCAGGATACTATCACGGATTCTCACGACTAATCTCACATGGATTTTTAGAATAAAAATGGATCTTGACTGCCCTATAAATTGAAATAAAGATCTACATCATCTCCTCCAGAGTCATATCGGGTATATCATATAGGACACGCTGCTTGTCATCATCTGCTGGCCCAGCAGCAGCTTTAACAATGTTGATGTTCATGCTTTGGTTCAAGTTCCCAAGAGGAGGCCGAACAACTCTCGTTATATTGGTGCGAGACTTGCTTTCCACAGGAACCATCACCGACTTGTACATGTCCAGTTCATGGACTAGTTCGTCGTTCTGTGATAGAGCTGTTTCGTGCTCACGGACTGCCGTGACCAGTTTCTGTGCGAGGATCAGAATGACACGAGAGCTCAGAGAGAAAAGGCTTGCCTGTTTGGTCTCAGCTAACTCATTTCGTATCCGCTCAACATACATGATCCGCTGCGCAGGATTATTGTGCCCAAGAATTTCAGCGTTGAAATTACTCAAACGCTGAGCTTCGTCCTCTGCAAGGGCATTTCGGGCCACCAGGGACCCTACTTCATCGGAGAGACTGTAGTAAGCCTCCTGATACCTCTCAGCGTCCGTGAGTTCAGTAGTCAACCTGTACAAGATTGAGTGGGTCAGTTGCTAATAATACGAAGCAGGGACCACTGACTGATCAACTTCAGCCCTCAACCCGTTCTCCGCCATCCGAGCCTGCTGAATGGCCGCGGTCAGGCGATGAATGACGTCCTTCTCTTTCTTGAGTGCTTCTGCACTCCTGGACGCGTCCTCGCGGCGTTTAGCCTCAAGCTCCTTAAGCTGTGTCCTCATCGACTCTGACGATGCTCGGAGCTCCTCTGCGGTGTGCGCTGCCGCATCATGAAGCTCCTGGGCTACGTCACGGGCTTGTTGAGCCTCCTTGAGGTTCATAGCCAAGGAAGATTGAGCCTCTGACGCTCGGCGAAGTTCAGCATCACGTTCTGCACCGCGACACACCTCATCTTCTAGCTCGACCTCAGCCGATTGATAGGCATTCAGGAGTTGCTGACATTCAAGGCGGTAGAAGTCGGAGGTCAATGCGGTGAACTGTGTGTCGAGATGGCGGATATGTGAATCGCTGATTTCATCAGCAATGCGAGCGAGTTCCCTTTGAGTCAACTCAAAGTCTGGATCGTGCTTGGTCGATGAGATTGCAGTGTCAGACGCCATCTGCATATAGAAGGCCAGCTCTTCCTCCATTTGCCGCACGCGTTCCTTCGACCCTGTGCTCTCCTCTTGTGTCCGTCGAATCAAGTTCGCGAGCTCGATGACCTGGGCCTCCGAATTGGCTAGCTTGCGCTCTAATCGTATCTTCTGAAGCGTCTGTGAAATGTGGTCGTGCTTCAGTCGGGAGTGAAGCGCTAACGGTATCGTTGAAGAAGCCAGTCGCCCGTAATCTCGGGCGATGTTCTGCACCAGGACTTGGTGTTGATCGAGTTCTTCTAGAAGAGCTGCTTCACGAGCTTCCGCCGTTTCCTGCAAAATTCGGGCCTCGCGTGCTTCGTCTTGGGACCGTGATAGTCGCGTTTCCAAATCCCGGGTCAAGGCGCGCACCGTCAGAACCTCCTCGTTTTCCTTCCCCTTAATTTCGCTCAACCGCGCCTCCAGAAGCTCCCTCTTCTTCGACTCGCCCGTGAGAGCCTTGTCCAGTTCTACAATCTTCCTATCCCGCTCTCTCAGCTCGTCTTTACGCTTAGCCTCCAGTGACTGTAGCGCCTTCTTCAACTCGCTTGCTTCACTCTGCTTCGATGCTAGTTGCAACCGCTCATGTTCCGACACGCGCAGTTTAGCGCGAAGTTGCTTCAGATCACCTTGGTCTGTCGCCGAAGCTTTCTTCAGCTCTGCTACGCGTGCATCCAATATTTCGATTTGCTTCCTTTGTTTCTCGCAGCGATCTGTTTGGTCTACATGGGCCTTCTGGAACCGCACGACTTCGAGTTTGAGTCGGTCTACTTCGCTTCGATGCTGTAACATCTTGTTAAGGTACACTGTATACATAGATTTGAGCAAAAGGACTCACGGATTTCTTGTCCTCGTTGTGAACTCGCTCCAGATCCTCGACCTTCCTTTGGAGTATAGCATATCTATCCGCAAGATTTGAAGGGTTTGGCGGCATGTGCTTTCCTGTGGGTTTCACCGAGCCTGTCTTCCCTTGTGTTGGTACTTGAAGTCGATTGAGTCAGAAGAAAGAGGTGTGAAAGTGGTGTAAGGACGCACTGGGATCCTCTGGAGTGCCGTCTTTCAAGAACCTATCCGCTTTTTCAAGAAATGCGCCGCGTTTGTACGAGTCCGCCTGGGAGTCTGCCGGGAGATATACATATACTGCTGTCCCAAAAGAAGCTGACGAAACTCACCCTGGTCGAGATTGTAAGCGTTGGGCCCTGGCACGTCTGGCACTACATTGCTATGAGTTGACTATACGTATGTTACAACGACTATCAGCTTACCCTTGAAAGGTTCAAATCGTGGTCCTCTGGGGAACATGAATGAACATGAACGTTTGAGAAAGAAATCGCACAAACAACTTCAACACAACGCGTCGCGGTTCAATCACCACGTGACTACAGATAACTAGAAATTTCAAGTCTTTTTCCGCTTCGATTTCTTCGCTTTCTTCTCCAAGTTCTCCTTCTCCTCCTCCTCTTCAGCCTTTCGTTTCGCATTTGCAGTTATCATCACGGTCTCCGGCAAATCATCTGACGATTCGTCTCCCTCTTCTTCCTCTTCGTCCTCCTCGTCAAGTTCCACATCTTCTGGCACCTCCGGTTCTTCCACAAATTCTTCGTCCGACAATGCTTCGGGTTCCTTCGCTGGTGCTGGTACATGGGCTGGCGAAAATGGATCAACTTGCAAAGATCCCGTCAGTGACAACATCTCGTTTGCCACTGTAAGCCTAGCAAAATGTTAGCCAATGGATTTCCGCGGAAGTAACTGCGACTTACCCAACTACCGTGAACTCCAGATATCCATCCTCTCCACCAAGCTTGTCTCCAGTCACTCTGTGAATCCACTTGCCACTACTCCCCCCATTCTGCTGCTTGTCATCCCCAGGATTCTCATCATCTTCGGGCGCATCCGCGCCAAATTCTGGATCATTCTCAGCAGGCCCGTACTCAAACTCCCATTCGTCAACAGGTATATGATGTCGCGGTATCGATACGTTGAATGTTCGTTGCAGAAGTAGGGAGATGTGGTCAGGAGAGCATAGTATAATTCGTCCCACTAAAACATAGAAATTCATGAGCAATTCAATGTTTCAGAATTCGACGCGCAACTCACCAAGTTTCATACCCACAATTGGACTCCATACGGTGGCATCAAATTCCACATTACACACTAAGAATGGACAGTCCGCCAAAATAGTCGCAGTGTCTTGAATGAACGTCAGATTCGAGTGTGAAAGCACCACGCCGCGAAGAGCCGGGATATACCTGCAATAATGCAATGAGTATCAGCGCCCGACCACGATTGTATATAAAATCTGAACAGTGAATGCATGCCTCATCACCATCGAGTCCAGCATTTCCTCTACGCCAGCCCTGGGGTCGCTGGTGAATATGGGGGGTATCGACACGACAAGCGAAGCCTTCACGACTTGGAATTCGGTCTCCCGGCCTTTCCCCTTGTCTTTCTTCTTGTTCTCCTTTTTAGCCGCGCCTTCTTTTCTGTGCTTTTTACTGGCGGTTTCGGATGGCGCATCGGTAGTTTGCTTGCGCTTTTTGGGGGGAGAGGTGAAGGACATGGCTGTACGGATTCAAAAAAATTGTTCTCGCTCACGTGGACGCAAAAGGAAATTTCGTGAGCAACTCTTTTGAGTCCTTGACTCTTCACCACCTCTCTCCTCGACTTTCCAGATGGTGAGACCCTTGTGCAGGCTATCGTAGCATTTCTAATATGTATGGCATGTACAGGCTTCACCCAAGGTCCTTGTCCAGATCCTCGTCTCTGGTACACGCATCTTGGGAAAGGCGTTTCTCGAAGCTGGACGGCAAGCCGTCAAAAGTATGTCCTCGCAAGCCCCTTCAACCTATACATTTAACATTCACCCCCACAATTTTAGATGCAAAGGCTACACCCCAGGGGGCTTTACAGGGTGATGTCGCCGGCGTCGGGAACGCGACCTCTGGGTCAGCGAGCGACCAACTCACACGGCAACATCGCATGACACTCGATGAAGCCCACCTCATTCTCAACGTGAAACAGGGCGAAGAAATGGAGCAAGTAATGAAGGTACGTCCGCCCTTCTCCCCGCATATACAAGTCTTTAACCCAAGTTCTTCCGCTCTTAGAAATACGAACACCTATTCAAAGCCAACTCCCCCGTCGACCCACCTCCAAAACCCAAAGTCGGACCAAACGGGAAACCCATCGTTTTCCCATCGTTTTCCCACTACCTCCAATCAAAAGTCGTTCGAGCCCGGGAGCGGATAGAGGCTGAAATCGGCGTCCCGGAGAAACCATTAGAAACCACGCCGTCAGCAAACCCCACT
>CEMG01178336.1:1995-14709 GCA_001179705.1 Baeospora myosura
CCGTCCTTCAGCCTATCTGGAGCCCAAATGACGGCGGACATACAGGTTGCGGTGATCCCTTATCGAACACCTCGAGGCTGTAGAACTTCAAAGAAGCTTTGGTCACGTTCGAAGAATGGTATACTACAACCCCCGGATCTCAGGCTCTCAAACAGCTGCACGGTTGTCCCAGCCATGCAAGGTCCTGAGCCCCCCATCACCAACCTCAATGTTCGGTTCTATGTCGATGACATGAAGCGCATTCATAAGCGGTTTCCATTTGGCAAGGTCATTGGTACGGGTGCCTGTCCGTCGATACAAGACTGAACATTTTGCTTCAAGAACGTTGCCTCCCAGATAATTGGGAAATTTGATGACATATACGGCGAGGTTGAAGCACAGGTCAGACTCTCCAAAGGTTATAAGCCGGCCGTCAGGCAGTTCGTACTTGTCCAGTTTCATCGTGGCTTGGAGCTAGCGCTGACCATGGACACCAGAAGTTTCGCTATCTTCTGCAAGACGGTCTACACAAGCTTCACGGAGTGGAGTCAGCTCCCCCTAATCTTTTGGGTTCAAAATCACGAGAAGATTCGTGGCCAAATGATTCGATTCCTATCCAAACCGATGCCTAAGGCCCAGGGGCAGAGGCAGGGGTTCGAACGATTCGTGGTGCAAAGCGACGAGTATGCGCTCTCATTCTACTTCATTCTCCATCTACTCATTCTTATACCAGGTTTGACCAATGGAGGCGAGAAGTACATCGTGCAATCAAGAAATTGTTCTACTCTTCGAAAGATCTCGACAAGATCTCTCAGACTGGACAGCATCAGATATGTATCGATACCATGCACTCCCTAGTCAAGGTGTGTCTGGAGACAAGAAAATAATCATTGAGTCTTATTCTCCCTCTGATATCTATAGATCTCCGTAGACCGAGAAGAAGACTACATCTTCAAGGAGCAATGCACATTCCTCATCGGCCTCCTGCAGAGAACGTCAATGACTCCTTCTGAATTCGTCCTCAAAGATGTAGTCATTGACTACAGGCATTCTGTGGATTCCGGTGCGTCGGCCGTCGTCTTTCGTGGCCAATTCCACGGCCAAGAAGTCGCTGTCAAGCGATTCAGGATCTATATTCGGACCGCTGAGCGGTGCAAGAAAGTCAGTCTTCATATTCCTCAATTTATCTCAGCGGGACGTCTTGATTGAACAGCTACATCGAAGCGGTTTCTGAAAGAGGCTCTCATCCTTAATTTTTTGAGGCATCCGAACATTCTCCTCTTCCTTGGTACGATACATGAAAACATGAACCTTTGCATAGTGAGTCCTTGGCTTCGAAACGGGGATATCATGCAGTACATCAGGAAAAACCCCGACACGCGGAGAAAGGAGCTGGTAAGCTATCGCCCTGTTGCATGGATGTCATTGATACGATGTACGTAGCTCGAGCAAGCTTCAGATGGGCTGGACTTCATGCATAAGAATCATGTTGTGCATGGGGATTTGAAAGGGGTACGTTATAGCTGTTTACAATCATGCTTCCCTACTGAACATGATTAGGCAAACGTTCTTATCAAAGATGATGGAAAGGCATGCATTGCAGACTTTGGACTGTCAGGGATCCAGCAGGTCTCTGATGAACAAAACCACGTTGCATATCCGGACAGAGCCACAATCGACAAGCTCATGCTACGCTTCGGACGGTCATCCCATACTTCTGCCGAAACTAAATCTCTGCGTTCAACCTTGAACTCTGCCTTGTCGACTCGCTCTGGTGCTGGAACTGTAAATTGGATGGCTCCAGAACGTCTTGTCCCGAAAGACTATAATAGGGCTAGTGCTGCTGCGACTTTCTCCAGTGATGTTTTCTCTTTTGCAATGCTAGTCCTTGAGGTACGAACGTTGTTCAGTTACTTATGATTCCAGGTATTGACGACCTAGTAGGTTTACAGCGGTGCCATACCATATCCCACAGAGAATGCTTGTGATGTGGCGTTGAATATTGTTGGCGGGGTGCGGCCTCATAGGCCGCAAAATATTCCCGACGCCATCTGGTCAATAGCGGTGGATTGCTGGGGGCCAAATCCGACAGAACGACCTTCAGCCTGGAATATTTACAACCGGTTTGCCTCCATCGAATGAGGAAGTCGCGTGTACTTATATCATTTAAGTGAATTATGAGCACGATATTATTGATGCATGGTCAGTTAACCTTGCAGTATCTTCGAGAAGTATACATTCAAAACGACCGTTCATCGGACCCGCTAAGTAACAACCTGTGAACCACCGCCAAATAACCACCTACTATGGGGTCTAGTCCACCGCATCGCTCGGTTGGGCCACTTAGATATCGCCCAATCCACTAAAGGTGCTACCTTGAGATTCAGGACTACGTCTTGAATGTGCTTCTCTAGAAACATCAGGTCAACCGCGGTGACGGGATATTCCTCCTCTGCATCGACTTCTGGTCGATTGTTACCTGCTTGTACCCAGCCAGAAGAGTCCCAAAATCCATCCCATGGACCATCACGAGTGTTCCCAGCGACAAGGCCATCGGTATAGAAGATCTCGAGTGTATCGATAGGCATTTCGATCCTCTCTCTTTCTTCCGCGAGAGCGCTGATATGCAATGCCGCAAAATTTGAATCGTCCCAAAAGCATAACGATGTCAGCTTCGGGCAGACGCGAAAGGGTGCATCTTCGTCTTCGACGGGTATTCGAGGAGTACGTAAAGCAGTAGCCACAATCTTTGACACTCCAGGAGATGCAAAGGCCAAGATTCTGAGCGTTCGCAGTGCAGGAAGAGAAGTCAATATCTCCTTGCAAGCGCGAGCGGAGAGTCGGTCCTGGTGATTATGGTTATCTGCGATGGATAGAGTGTGAATGTCGTGAAGAGGGTAGCACGATAAGATGGATGTGATATGGCTAATCCAAAGTGGACCGTACATCCTAAGCGTGTTGTTGGTTACAATGATAGCTCCCCTGTCGTAGCTGGACCGTGAAGGCTCCCGTTGCAACCGCCATTCCATTATACAGGTCAGGTTCGCCAGACGTGAATAATCGGCAGGAAAGACGGCCAGTGGCAACACGTCTTCGTTCATGTGTTGGAAATCATCCCATATACACATGTCAGTGGTTGAAGGGAGTTCGAGGTGGGATAGAAACCTGGATACTGCTGATGAACACCCCCAATCGCCGATGTTGAGATCACGCAAATGGGCGAGGGAGATGTATCGGTCGAAGGAGGGGGAGTTTTCCTCTGTAGGTCCAGCATCGACGAGAGATAGCTCCTCGATTAGAGGGGATGATTCTAAAAAGTCTAGAAACTCGTACAGGGAGGGCCGGCTTGACGCATCCTGGTCATTTAAACATAGATGCGTCAGGTTTTGAAAATATCCACAGGGCCACGACGTGTAATAAGTCAAGGTGACTTGTCGCAAGGAGGGCATTTGCCCATCGAATAATGGTGGCATTACGTTCCCGAAAGGAGGTAGATGAGTTCGACAGGAGATCGTTAAGCTCAAAAGGAGTGGGGCGGGGAATAGGAGGGTTTGGAATAAAGGGGTTTCAGACCAATCGTATTCGCCCACGTCGACGTGAAACTCCGTAAAACGTAGTGAATGAGGTGCGAGAACGTCTAGGAAACTTTGATGCGATTGATGACCGTTGAGTCCGAGATATATGATGAGAGGACTGTTTGCGGAGCGATTTAGTGACGCTTCCGGTATGAAGGGATGATGAATGGTAGCCCATAAACTAGGTGTCGACATGACGACATGATACCAATAACGACACGTCTGAAGCACTGATGTTCGAGACGAGTAATCGTCCATGCCGTCATTGTATGCGACGATGGGAAGTTGAGTAGGGAAATGCTGCAGCGTCCATAGAAGGATCAGGGCGAGCAGTTCAGGTGGTAGTCGGTTGATGGGCTGCATGGAGTTTCGCAGCTCACGGAGAGCATAGATGGCAGACTCCATTTTCTTCTCCATCACATCGAGCTTTCATTTACGGGTCAGACCATGTACGATTGAAACATAGTTAATTCACTCACCTCCGGTACAGATAATCGTGATATTCTTTGAACAGAAACAGAAAAGAAAGCACGAGTCACGTCAATATAAAGTATGCGAACGATGGAGTGAAGAAACATACGTATCATCCTGTTGAGACAGTTTACACGTCGCAGCATCGATCAGCTGTTCAAAGCCCATTTCCTGGTCGCGAAGGTGCGCCATTATAAAGGCCTACGCGACGCAGTGTCAGTAAATAATTCAAACAACGATGGAAAGGCAAATTAAGTCCTCCAATCCAGGAAGGCATGCTTAGGAGGTCACTCACCAACTTCAATGTCGATTGAAGAAGTGGAAGAAAGAGAGGGGGCTGACGAATGGTCGGAAAGAGGCAAAAGAGTGTTTGCGTAGACCTCCTATCCCGCTCCACGTGGCTTATAGGGGCGGGGCCGCCTACCCAGTCAGACTCGAGTCATACCTCGTCCAAGCTCGATCGCGAGGGCAAATGTACCGAACGGAAGCATCTGATGTTTCGAAAAGAATCTTCATGTGGAATGTGGAATGTGGCCCAGCTCATTTTGTGGCCTTGGTCGTACGTGGTTAAACAGTGATGATTCGCGTTCGCATGTCAGTCGCAATTTTGGGCCACCCATCGTTATACATCGGCTCATACACCTACTTACATCTGATACTTTACTTTGTTACAGAGGGCCCTAGGCAATCCATCGCTCAGGCAGTGAGCTCATACGCAAAGGCTACGGCGATCTTCGCGTACTCCAGGGTATGTGTCCACGAGAATCCTGAAACGGTCGTGACATCCCCGGTTCCGTGAATGCTTGGGTTGTCCTCTCCGAAGCGAGTCTCGAATGGCAGGCTAGTGGGGTAACCTTGCTTATACCAGCTGGCATGATCAGAGCAGCCGTATCCGCACTACAGGGGAAGACACATGTTGAGAAACAGCGTAAAGGATGTGGAAATGAGATGTGTTACATACCGCTTTGCTGACCGCCCATGGGAGGAGTGAGTACGTATCGACGATGGACTTGAGGAACGTGTTCAAGGTATCTGAAACGTAGTCCTGTAACATGGGACAAGAAATTTAAAGCTGTTCAACTGTCGAGTTGGAAGAACGTACGGGCATGATAGCGATGACCTCCACAGTGCCTGGCTTGAAGCTAAGGAATTTCGCACGCAATATGAGAATAAGAAGATCCTCAAAAACGAAGGACGCACTAAGCCGTCATGTCCAATTGCATCATGGCCTTCACATCGACGTTAGCGGTCTTGTAGGCCTTCGCGATCGCCTGTGAGCCGAGCAGCCCAGCCTCTTCTCCAGAGTACCTGAGCCATATCTCAGCATCCAACCAGAACACCGCGAACAGTAGTAAACTTACCAGTGGAACTCGATGGGGGTAGCAGGCTTGAAGCCGGAAGCAAGCAATACTCGGAAGGCCTCGATAAGGTTCACAGTTCCCGAACCGTCGTCATCAGCACCTGGCGCACGGCCTGCCTTGGGGCTGTTCAGGTTGATAGAGTCCATGTGGGCACCAAGGATCGTCACGGGTCCAGCTTTTCAAAGTTTGTGTTGAGTAATCGGAAAGAAAGGGGCAGGCGAAGAACATATGAGACTTACCAGCCTTGCCGGGAATCTTTGCGATGATGGAGCTCTGAACCCATGTGTGGGCATAAGGAGCGACGGTTGCATTCACCGTTGGGTATTGTTTCGCAATCTGCATAGATCTATGTTAGACGCCGGTTCTTCACCGTGATTCAAGGTGCTTACATCCCCAACAGTCTTGACGATCCAATTCGTGGCATCAACTCCCGTAGTGGAAGTATAGTAGCGATTGTTGAAGGCCGTCAGAGTGGTAAGGTAGGCTTTCATGTTATCGACAGATACATTCGCGAGGAGGGGCTTGACCTGTGTCTGGTGCGACGGGGTAGGATCTAGAAAAGAGAGCTCGTCAGTCTCTGTAAATATCTACGGCATATAGTGAACGCACATGTCACTGCAGCAAGCTTTTGCGCCGACGCAACTGAAACCTTCTCCGCCGGATCATAAACCTCAGTGACGTCAAACTACACGGCAAGCGTTTGAGATTAGCTCGCTGTTAGAGATGTGCATTAGGCATGGCAGACTTACGAAGTTGACATGAGCACGCATGAGCTCAAGTTTCTCGTCTTCAGTCTTCCATACGGGGTCTGCTCCCTCGGCGAGACTGAGAAGGCGTAACCCACTTTTCGACTTCTGCTGAAGCTCGGAAGTTGAGATCGGTACGGCCTGGACGCAAGCAATTGCGGACAGGAGGACAGCGACGGTCGACGAAGAGAACTTCATTCTGGAGCAGAAACGCTAGAAGTGGGAGGTTCAGAGGATCTGAAACGGGGGACTTGCTTCCGGCTGGATTATACTTATACCCTGCGAGGAGATCTACGTATCGAGGCTGGTTGTCGAAGCCCAGCCTTGAGAAGCGTGGGTCCATGTGGCGGTTACTGTGAGGCAACGATATGACGCCTCGGGGAAAGAGCGAGCGCATTCGCAATTATCCTCGTACGCGTGCTCGAGACGTTGTGGAAGAACATCAAAGACGATATCAGATTGAATCACCGAGCTGTTATGATGATGTGCTGGGTCGTGCGCCTGCCGCATCATGAGGAGTGGGGTCCACCATGAGGAGCCAAGACTTAGCCAAGCCAAGAACCTCCCACTGAAGATCTCGAAGAAGCAGTCGTTAAGCTCTCTCGAGACCTCTCGACACTCGGTCAATGCTACATCGTACGGTGATAAGGAGTTGATCGAGGCCGGAGCAAGGCATAGAAGCAAACGTACTTATCGAATACCCTGAGAGCCACACTTTCAGAACCACTCCGTCGTGTGGGGTAGCATCCTGATAGCACATAAACATCAGCGAACCTCGGAGCAATTGTGAAACGAACGACGAACGTTAATGAACACGGAAGCCATGTATCTCAAAGCATTCCGATCGCCCACCAGTGGCAATATGAAGCCGTTGATCACCTTGGTACCTGTATTGAGACGGATTTTCTCGAAGCTCCGTAGACTTTGGCACAGGTGTCGGTGTCGTCTCTTCAATTTTGAACTATATCAAAGTAGATGTTAGGGTGAACATGGGTTTGAGAGGGAGGAGTCAGAGCCGACTTGCGTTCAGACGAGCAGTTACCGGTAAGCATTAGGTCCCTGGTTTGACCCAGATAAGCCGTAGGCTGCAGCCCGTAGGACACTTTCAGCTGAGCACTCTTGATGTAGGTTGAAGCATATAATCTGGGCTCTCTATTCCGTACGTGTAGATATTCGGCCGTCGTCGTAAAGTCTGAGATGCATGAGTTGGTATCGCTTATCCTTGTCACCAAGGCATGGTCCAAAAGACAAGGCCATTAAGATGTACAATCGTATAATTAGCCTCTAGTCTGAGTGAGGAGACAAAAAGCCAGTAATTGCGGGAGGACTGGACGACAATCGACTCCGATGTCGTTTGTGGTGGTTGAGTTGAAGGGATGAGGCGTGGGAGTATTGCCACGTTGCTCCAAATTGGCCAACTTGCGCTCCCTCTGTACGCCCATCTATCCATCCGACAATCCAGGCGATTGAAGTCTTTAGCAACGAATCTCTACTGAACCCATGAACTACTGCACTGCGAATATATTTTACTTTGAACATCCCCTTCTTGAGCTTAGATCTATGCTTTGCAGTGAGATATTGGCGTTTGTCCTCGGATGTCACCAATGTCATTCAACCAGTATGTGACAATCTTGTTTTCGCAGCTCAATCTAAAATCCTATCGTATATCTAGAATGCTCTTGAGCCTACTGGCCGGACTAAGTGCTTAAGTTCACGCAAGCAGTTGCAAGCTCGACGCGACTCGTAAACTGGCAGAATGTCGCCAGCAGAATGCCCCTTGCGTTGCAATCGTACGAAGTGGCTAACTTGAAGTCGTTATAGGAGACGTACATGCTGGGTCAATCCTTGGTGCTCCTGCGTCTGTTGATCGAGCACAGAGACTGTAGACGAAGGACCTGAAACCGAGGTACGTCGTATGATCGTTCTTTTCTGCCTCTTGCCTCTTGCTGATATCTTTCAACTTTCGTTAGATGATGCTTCTAGGCACGTCGGGAAATGATACAAAGAAGAAGACTGCCCACCAGCCATCCTCTCTTGAAGGTTGGCATAGCCGCGTCGACCTTTTTTTCTGACACGTCATTTCCGCCCCAAAGCCGCATCCAACAACCATGGACAACGGAAGATGGCGCCTAGACTTCATACCCGAATCCCGTCCTTCCTATCGATGATGTGTCTCCTTGAAGTACGCTTTTCCGTGGAATAATCTCTAGAACAGCCTTGACATATCATAGTAGGCACGGGAAGTTTCATTGCCGTCAAATCGTATGGGGTGGTTAATTTGTTGCAGGAGTGATAGTCGGTGTTAGGCCAGTTCTCGACGGAGGACGCGCAAACGAAAGTACGTTGTATGACTATCGCTCGTTACCTGTTGCTAATATCATCGACCTTTACAGCTCGTATCTCCAGGACCATTGGGCAAACGGCACCGCCTCCCAGTCAACTTCTATCTCTCGAAGGTTCGCATCTATGCATGAACCTTTATCCCTAATGCACCATCTTGCCACAAATCTGCATCAAAAAGCCATAGTCAACGGAAGACATCGTCTCGACTCTGTTCATACATGAAACTTGTCCTTCTTATCACTAATATGTCTCCCCGAAGTACGCCTTTACCGCATTATTTGAGAACAGCTTTGACATATCATAGGCACTCGAAGTCGCTTCGCCCTCCATCAGTATCTTTCTCTGTCAAATGCGACATCGCATGCGTGTTGATCGCTGTTGCAGCGGATGGCAGAGGCGGCTTTCGTCGTGGAACTTGTCGTTTCCTGCGTTCTCGCCGGCAGGGCAGGGGCATTTCATTGTTTTCCCTGGCTAGGCGCTTTTTGCGACATGTGCCGGACTAAGCTGGAATCAGACTCGGGATCCTTGATGTTCCGTGGTATGAGTGCGCCTCAAATGTCAGTGTCAAACTCCTACTGACCCGATAATTATAGGTGCCCTCGAGGCCAACTCCATTCCGTTCTATATCTCGGAGGATCCTGTACTGTCAAATATCGAATTTTGGTCCCTGGATAAATATAGTCGTACACCCTCCGATCGCTGCTGTCTACAGTAGTTCGGGCGCTCTCAATGCTGACGCCGAGTTCTCTTCCAGCCTCGGCCTTGCGCTTGAAACGTGTTCTTCGTGACAGGATCTAGAACCTGACTCTCATTTTGTGGTCCGTTTTTCAATCTTTGTTCCATCGGTGCTTCAACTTATGCTTCATTGATATCAGGGTCGATGTCGGGCTCATTATGTGCGACTGGGTGTCGAACAATAGGACCGTACTTGGTTTCGTTTCATCATTCACCGATAATGCGACAGTCGAGGATCTACCCCTGGGCTACTGAATGGTGGCAAGAACACGACTAAAAGGCTGTTAAACTTGTATGTGAGTCTGACAAGAGTCTTCTGTTTCGCGCTATTCATACTTGCAGTACTTAGTGAATCTGGAAGTCCTCGACTGTTCGAACGCACGTTGAGCTAAGGCAGACGGTGATCCTGTCGTGGCATTAGTTCGACTTCGAGTAGAGCAACTTGGCGTTGACTATGCATGCGCCGCATGTTCAATGCCGTTCTCTTGCGTTCTTCTTTGCAAAATTCTAACTCTCGTCCGTCGGATACCCACCGGCTAGTGACAATACACGTTTGGGACCTGCGAATGCCGGTTTGCCAGTTCATTTCGGTACCTTTGTTGTGACGTGCGACTTCTGTTCCGTTCGGCAATGGACGTAAGGCACATTTAGACTAAGTTTTAGGTATGCTCTTTAATCTTCAACCATTCGTTCCTATCTTGATTTTGACTCTTTGTTTTGATACTTGCTATTCAGAATCGATAGGCATGCACAATGTTTCCAGTTCAGTTCTGCGTCGACCCTTATCGGTTGCACCACATCGATCTTCACACTCCAACGTGTATTCCCGAAATCGGTCCGACTCGGAATGAATTGCTAAGAAAATATGCACAGCGCACGAGTAGCAATTCGGCTTCAACCCTTGGGTATTCGTACCTCTTTGGTGCGGCTGAGGTCTTTACTATGGTATGTACAAACTTGAAAAGGCAAACAGATGTACTTACGACAGATTTGCAGTCAGACTACCAATGAGAAAGTCTAGTCCGGCACCTTGTGGACAATATCATCGGTATCCTTCTAAGAAGGCTTCTTTCTCACAAGAGCACGATCCGTGGGCGTGCAATCGCGGACTTGTCCAGCTTGTGGTTTGAGCCTATCCGCGCATAAGACTGACAGGGTCGAGGTCTGCCTTCAGACGACCCGTCAATGTATTGAGAAGAACGCTCACACATGAGTGATCATCACGGGCGCCCATTGCAGCCGAAGTTGCGTCTGTGATATGACTGAGAACTCGCCATCCAGACGATGTGTTGCCCGACTCGCTGTCTACCACGTCTGATTTCCCCGCTCAATGTCCGCTAATATCTAAACTCATAGCGGGAGTTACACTGCCAACAAGGGACGGAATTCCTAGGGTACGGATACTACGTCTTTGGCCCTCCGTATTCGGGATCCGGATGATGGCTAGAACGATTGTGGCCCTGGCGGCGTCCGTGTCTTGCCTGGCCATCTTCATCCGTCAAACGTGGGCGATAGTCTGTATGTATTCGCTCGATAGGTATCATCGTGCTTATATTGAGTGATCTTCTAGCTCAAGGTTCCTCAAAGCGTGGACGACAGTGACCCGAACAACGCTACGGCTTGGTTCAAAATTTTGGGGTGATATTTGGCACCTACCTTGGGGATAAACAACCAGGTTGCTCTAGGCTGTCGGCCATCATTCCGATCTTCTTGTCATGTTTACAAAACCTCATTAACATTCTTATGTGAGGGCGCCTGTACAAATGCACTTTGAGCGGCAGAGGTACGCCCGCATCACGGAAGGCCGATGCTAGACTGTCGGACACAGTCTGTCGGATCTCTGCTTTCATGCAAGGTGTTCGCCGTTGGCAACTTGTCAAGTTCGGTACCTCAATGACTTCCAGGGTCGAACGAATTTAACGAAACATAGCAAATCACCTACAGTCAATATCATAAGCTGACCCAAGGTCGAGCCCGTCTCTATCCAACCTCCAGACTCGTCAATATTACGTTCAAACTTGAAGGGTACGTATGAAGGGTACGTATGTAATGAATCTATTGGATGTTCCGAGGCTTTCAATCGGCGCAAGGCAGAAGCAGGCTCAAGCGTAGAACGAGGCGCCCATCTCCCTAGAACAAGGAACGATCCAATCTGTCCATCACAAGTAAGATATGCTGTGCACTGTCCGTGGGTATTGGCGGAAGGCACGACCCCTTGCATCATTTGAGGCTTCGAAAGAAAGTTATAAAAGGTGCCGTCGAGGAAGAATTATTTCCCAAGAAGTGCTCGATCTTCTCCTTCCACTCACTCTTCTCCTATCTTCGCTATCTGACTATCCCAGTTTCGCAATGCTCGTTCGTGCACAATTTATTGCCCTTGTCGCTCTTGCTGCGAGGCTTGTCGGTGAGCAGAGCTCATCCAAATGTCGTATCGCGTATCTTTATTGATGATCGTTTCCCAGACTGCACTGTTGTGCCTCCCTCTCTCAAGGGCGCGATATATACGGACGCCGGTGCTCTCGATACCAGTGGTAGCACTACTGATGCGGAGACAATCGTCTCCACAGTGAATGCCGTCGATCAGAAAGCAGGCGCGACAGACGATGCACCCCCAAATCAACCGGTCCCGGACACTGTAGTGACTGCTGTTGACGGTGTCGTCATCGCTTCCGCTTCCAACAGCACCCGCCGTGCTCTTGCCGGACGCGCACCTCTCCTTAACCGTACCCCCGGTCGCTTCGCTCGAGCAGCTGAAAAGAGGTCCAGCTCAGACTATGAGCAGGTGTTTGCAGGGACGGGAACGTCACTTACTGATCGCGACGGCTCGATCGAGGGCACCGCATACCTCACTTACACCGTCGTGGACAACTCTACTTATAACGTTGACGCGTGCCTTGCCTTTTGTGATCGCGTTCCTGGTTGTGGTAAGTTTTCTCATGTCCTTTAATCTCACGCTTCCGTGGCGCCTTGGCTGTTCATCAAGTTGTTATGATATCAATACTGACTGTCGCGTTTTCATTTAGTCTTCGCTAATCTTTACTACGAATACAACAATGAGCTCCTCGACTTCGTCTTCTCCGAGCATTCCAACCTCAAATGCGCAGCCTACGCCGACATTCACTCCGCCGCCGAGAAGACCAACATTGGCGGTCAGCAGTCGGAAGATCCTCCTGCGGGATTGACGTATATCCAACAGAGCAGTGGATATGCTGCCAAGACTCTGGCCGAGCCCGATGTACCTGACGGGTACGAGCTGGTCTTTGGACCTACGAACGGCGCCAATAATGCGCCCGGGGTGAGTTATTCGCGTCGTCAACTTCTTTAGTCATCTAATTGGATTTATAGTACATGGGATTCGCGTTCCTCGACAAATATGACGTTCAGGCCTGTGCGGATCAGTGCAACACGCGTGGTGCTGATTCCAACGGCGGCGGTTGTCAATACTTCAACATTTGGAGGGCTCTCGTTGATGGTGTTCCGACGACTTACACTTGTTCTATGGTA
>CEMG01178337.1:5254-18673 GCA_001179705.1 Baeospora myosura
ATACAGGACGAACGTTCGTGGATATCACCCAATGGCAGCCGGCCCCTTTCGAGACACCCGAGTGATTTGACCATGCATGACTGGAATCAGCAGGAAAGATAGATCATCAAACATTTGAGCCATCCCCAGCCAGCGTAAGAGGATCTCCGTAGAAGTACAGTTATACAAGTCCGATTTCGGCAGTTCACAGAGCGTTCGTTATTGAATGTAAGTAGCGGATCATTGTTCGGCTTTTCAAAGATTGCCCTATCACTGTTGTTCGTACAGTGCAAAATTTGACGGATCCGTGTGATTGCTGGTGCGTGTCAAAGAGGCAATGAGGCCCGCACCAGGGATAGGAATATTCTTGTCGCGTCTGCAAAAAGATCATTCAACGGACAGCAATATTTGGCAGAAATTGATCCTACAGTTCACGAACTAGGAGACGGGGTTAGAAGGGGGATAAAGAGAAAAATCGACAGAACATACCACGTATGAGAAAATTGGCAAGAATGGCCAGGAATAAAAGTCCGCCGACGATCATAGGCCCTATGAGTTCATCTGGATGGTACGTTGAGTGTGAGTAGATTCCAAGCTGACAGGATAAAGCTAACCAAAGTGACCAGGATCTCTTCTGCGAATCTTGGTTATACGATGTTGATACAGAGCGTATGAGTAAATCTTCGGAAAACGTTAAGAGAGATACATTATACGTAGAAAAAGACGTACCAAAACCCCAATACTGATTAAAGCATAGGCATAGGCAAAGTTTTGAGCGACTTGATCCTTCGAAGCGTTGAAAAGTGCGAGGGCCAATGCCCCAAGCAGTACAGCGAGATTGAGCCACGAGACCCAAGCTGACAATGTATGAGACTCCGCTGTCGGTCATGGCCGAGTAAAAGAACTCACTTCTCTCGTTTGCGAACCACACCTTTCCTTCCACCTTCACAGGAGTTGCAATTTTCTTTGGTACCCGCACTTGGTCTGGCAACGAGTTGATTGCATGGTAGTCCCGTACAGTCGGTCTGTGGCCTTGTTCATCCTGTTCCGTCTGGGGAATCGCATCTGCCCGAGTATATCGTTGCGGGCGCTCAGCATTGGGCAACGATGCTAGAGCCGACGGCGAAAATGGAGAGAAGATATCCGACATTGCATGCCATGACCTGCGAATCAGAGATTCAGGTCTTTCTTTTCCACCATTGAGTAAAGGATTCTTGTGTCGAGGATTTGCGCTAGTCATCGTCGTCGACAGTGAGGTCGAAATGATTATGTCAGCCGATAGCCACGTGCTGTCTGTATGTCACGGAAATGATGTCATGGGATTCGGAAGCTGCTAGAACATACCAGCAACGCCCCGGCCAGGCTCGGGATCGCTGGCAGCCAACCAATGACTTCCCTTAAATTCGCAGGCTCTGTAGGCTTTCCTGTACTTCACCTTTCACTCTACACATCATGGGTAGCGACTACTACAAACTCCTAGGCATCGATCGCAATGCCGACGACAATGAGATCAAGAAAGCATACAAGAAGATGGTCTGTTGGTTCATTCCTTTTATCGTATATGTACTGACTTTCAACAGGCTTTGAAATGGCATCCAGATCGCAACAACGGCTCTGAGGACGCGTCGAAGAAGTTCAAGGAGGTGTGTATGTTTCACTGAGCATTGAAATACTTATATTAACAAACGAATCCTGTAGATTTCTGAAGCCTTCGAAGTCCTTAGTGACAAGAACAAGCGAGCCGTTTACGACCAATTTGGTGAAGAGGGCCTCAAGTCTGGCGGCCCCGTACCAGGACAAGGAGCTGGACCAGGACCAGGAGGTTTTTCGGGATTCAGCGGGTTCCCTGGTGGTGGTAGTGGATCCACTTTCTCCTTCACCTCAAGTCCAGGAGGGTCCAGCGGCTTTGCTCCTTCAGATCCACAACACATATTCGAGTGAGTTCCTATTGTAGCTTCCTTGATTTATTGCGCAAGATTCTGACTAAATTGCTAGACAAATGTTCGGTGGTGGTGGCTTCGGAGGAGGCGGTTTGTTCGGCTCGATGGGCGGTATGCCCAGCGGTATGGGCGGCGGAAGACCCAGCGCTCGCAGCCGATCCATGTTCGAAGAAGACGACGACATGGACGGCTCCTTTAGTGGTTTCTCGGGCGGCATGCCAGGTGGAATCCCAGGCGGTCGACGAAATCCTTTCCAATCTCAATCCCAGCCCCATCGACAATCGACTTCTCCATCCGAAATAACACGTCCTCTCAAAGTGTCGCTGCAGGAGCTGTATACCGGCACTGTCAAGCACCTGAAAATCGGTCGACGTTTGCTAAACGGGTCGACAGAAGACAAGGTACTTGACATCCAGATCCATCCTGGCTGGAAGAGTGGTACGAAGATCCGGTTTGCACGCGCTGGGAACGAACAACCGAACGGCGAGGCACAGGACCTCGTATTTGTGGTGGAGGAGAAGCCGCATGACCAGTTCAAGCGGGAAGGAAACGACTTGATTTGCCGGGTACCAATATCGCTCGTGGATGCCTTGACTGAAGGCGCCGAGAAGAAGGTCGTTGAGCTGTTGGATGGGCGGAAACTACAAGTCCCTGTACCAGGCGGAGTCGTGAAGCCTGGGCAGGAAACGACGATACATGGAGAGGGCATGCCGATCCGCAAAGAGGGCAGTGTGAAGCAGAAGGGCGACCTGATCGTGAAATGGGACGTTATCTTCCCTGAGCGATTGTCACCGGCACAGAAGGAGGGGTTGAAGAAAGTTCTGCGTTGATTCTGGAGATTATCGTTCCCATTTATTTATTACCTTTCATCGTCATTCTGTACGCACACACAACATTATACCATCTAGTAGCTGTACGAACACCACTTCAAAAATAGAATGTACACAAGACTCAAGAAACAGGAACATTTGAGTCACCAATCATCATTATGGCCAAGCAGACTATTGAATGCAACACGTCGGTCTTCCCTGTTCATTATACTTCCTCTGTAGGTCGTCCAACTGGCCTTGAATGTGAGCTCTCTGTGCGTCAGAGGAACTAGAGCTTTCTCTGAGGCGATTCTCAAGCTCCTGCATCTCCCTCCTGTGATTCTCCCTGGCCGTCTCTGCTTCCCGTCTGGCTTGCTGAATCTCCTGGTCTAGTCTAGACTTTTGCTCGTTGTAGTCTGACGTGAGAGTCCGAGCTTCCCTTTGAACTCTAGTCATCTCTTCCTGTATCTTCCGCGTCTCTTCTTGAAGCTCCTGTCTCGTTTCCTCGTCTTTTGCTTTGATTGCTTCTAAAAATATGAAGTGTCAGGGGGTCTCGCCATGAACCCTTTGCGTATAGATGACTGCTTACCTCTCATCTCTTGCTGGAGCGCCCTCACCTCTTCTTCATGCTTCCGCATCTGCGCCGTCAGCTCGCGATTCAACTCTGCGCCCGCCGCCGTCTGTGAGATATCCTTTTTCTCGTCGACCAACTCACGCTGAATGCGCAAAGCGAGAGGATGGTTGTTGACAATATAGTGCATGATCGCCTGTCCCGATTCGACGGTACCATCATGGCGAAGGAAGGCAGCACCTTTATCAATCACTGGTTTGAAGAATTTGGCTTCATCGCGGAGTTCTGCTTCTCGAGCTTCGCCGACTGCCTGGCTGATTGCGTCCCACATGGTCGTAACGAGAATGACGTTCTTCAGAGTGCTGTCACCACACAGCTGTCGGAACATTTTGAAATTGCGGGTCGATATGCCACCCATTCGGATGTCCGAGATGCGGTGAAGGTATATGACTCCAGCTAGCTTTTTTCCTTGCTCATAACTGAAAAGTAGGTTAAATCAAACACGCTGAGGATTGCGGTGAGGACTTACGTTGAAGCTAAGAATGCGCTGATCAATTTCAAAATTTCTGTGTCGCTCTTATTCGTGTCGTCAAAGCCGGGCGTATCGATCAAGGTAACCCAGCGCCCGTCCAACTCAAAAGGGTCGGAAAAAGCTACTGTGTCTGTGCACGAATGCAAGTTGTTGCCGACCCGGAGATTGGAGCCGCTGAGCAGGTTGATAAACTGCAGCTGCTGTCAGTCATCATACAGTACCAAATTCGACTCAAGACTGACAGTTGATTTCCCACTGCCGGTGGCACCCATTACCCTGAATATAATTGAAGATCAGACGTTGAGGACGGAGGTGAGGTGACTCACGCAATAGCCACATCCCTACTCTCGTCGTGCAAGTTGGTCTGCAGGTTCATGAGCCAATAAATTGTCGAATCCGTGATTGGTACCAGGTCAACGAACCTCTGATTGACCCGATGAAGCAAATGATGTTATCCTGTAATCCATTCAAGATTCAGAGACGGTCAACAAGGAAGAGGTAGACGTACTGGAGGGTGACATCCTCGCTCTCTGGAACTTGCTTGAGAGAAAAGTATTGAGTCTGTGTTGGTTCTGCAGCCGCTTCCATGAACATCGTCGCTCTTGTGGAATAACGTGAATTGTTATGTGCTTTATTAGCGATGAAGAAGCGCCCGCGAAGTCGACTTATAGCGCAGCTTGAACCTGAGGAGACCTCGAGGCAGTGGGCAGCCACCTGACACGCGGACTCCGCAGTTTTTGGGCGTCAACAGGATCGATGAGTCCCAGTTTCGTGGCTCAAGAAGGCCTTTTGTCCGCTCCATGTCCCTTGAAGACAACATGCCAATCTAAGTTCAACCGTTCACTATCCCTCCAATTTGGAGGAGCGCAGATCCGGAATTCGAAGGCACCAATGAGTTCAGAAAAACTTCGTGATTTCTATAGATGTACGATGATGAGACATAAATCGTTTGCGAGAACTTGGTAGCACTGCTTCGCACAAATTCAGTACAGCCCACAAAGTCTTGGAGATGATAGATAACCTACCACAGAAGGAACCGGAGCTATATCCGCAAAACAGTATCGAGGGCACGGCCGAGCATCATGAACAGCCCCTCGCGGCGTGTTTGATCGTATAGACTTCGCAATCCATCGATTTGACGCTGGACTCCACTTCTTTCTACAGCTGTGGTGTTGGCTGTCCCATGAAGCCGAGCTTGAAGTTCTTGGAGCTGGCATCTGAGTGCCGTCGTTTCCGTTTCCCTTTCTTGTTTGACTTGAGCAAGGCGCTGCTCTAGAAGAGCTCTCTGCTCGCTGAAATCGGACGCCAGTCTCTTCCCATCTATCTGAACCTTGGCCACCTCGGCCTGTAATGTTTTCATTTCCGTCTCTAACTCACGCTTTGTCTCCTCGTCCCTGGCCAAAATTGCCTCTGCGGCTTTCTCGATGAATTGAAATTTCGGAAATGTCTGTGAACGAACCTTGCATATCTTTTTGTAGTGCTTCCAAGTCGGCTGCATGTTTCCTCCTTTGCTCCGTCAGCTCAAGATTGATCTGCGCCCCGGCTGCAGTCTGAGACAAGTCTTTACCATCGTCGACCAATTCTCGTTGAATTAGAAGAGATAAGATGGGCTTGTCAAGAAGACGACGAAGGATCGTCTGACCAGATTCCACAGTGTAGTCATGCCGCAGAATTTGGGCGCCTTGATCGATAACTGGTTTGAAAAATTGGTCGTCTCCGACCAACTCCGCCTCACGGGCTTGTCCAACGGCCCGACTGACCTCACCCCACATGTTGGTGACAAGGATGACGTTGCGAAGTGCTTCATCGCCACACAACGCCCTGAACATCTTGAAATTCTTGGTAGCGCCTCCACCCATGCGCACGTCTGAGATCCGATGCATGTAAATGACGCCAGCCAATCTTTCGCCACATCTGTATCTGTAGAGTCTATGAGCAAAGTAGATTGTTCAAGAAAGAGAACGCATACGCTGTGGCTAAGAAAGCAGCGATCAAATTTAGAACTTCTGTGTCGCTCTTTTCGGTGTCGTCGAAGCCCGGCGTGTCTATCAAGGTGATCTGACGACCATCCAAGAGGAATGGCTCAGTCACCCGCACCGTCTTAGTACACGATCGCAGGCCTCGCCCGACACGAAATGCTGAGCCGCTGACGACGTTTATGAACTGGCGATCTCCTGAGTTTTAGTACAGGTATACGAAGACATAGAACTAACTGAGGTTTTCCCACTCCCAGTAGCGCCCATAACGCTGTGGAGATCAGCCGTCGTTATCTGGTCAAGACTGCATCCAGCACATACATGATAACTGCAGACTCGATCTCGTCTGGAGCATTTTCACCATTGGCCCGGGGGATGTCTTCGTCTTTCGCGACATGGCCTGAGGGTCCAGAGGAAAACATGTTTTTCAACCACATTTCCTTGCGCAGTAGGATCAGGGATGGGGAGGTTGACCTGAGTGAGGCGAGCTGATCGAGGATACCCAGCTATAGCGCCACGCGAATACCACAAGGTAAACCTGCGGCCTAAAGATAGTCAAGACAGAAGCACAGCATCCGAAATGAAATGCTCTCACCAACTTCCCGGTAGCACATCGGGCAAGCGTGTGAAGCTGTTGAGGCGAGGCGCATGCAGAACACATACACGATTTCGACGATACACGACGACGATCAAAGATAAGTAACCTTAAATTGAGGAGAGGAAGCGCAGTCGGAAGGCAGAAGTCATAAAATTGTTATTTGTACAGTTACAAAGGAATGAAAGTGTCGGCCAGCGACAGATAACAGGCAATGTCCGGATGGAATGTAACTGGTCTTAGTACCTGGGAAGGGAGTCAGCAAGGGCGAGATATAACCATCACGAGGAACGTACCAAGTAGACTGATACTCGGGCACAGAGACGGGAGCACGAGGTTTGACAAGGCGCCGGCCAGAGGACGACATCTGAGTTGAAGGCGGAATTCTGCCCGCATCGCGCCTTCTGAGGCCCACAGAGTTACTCGGGGTCTGCATCTGGGGTGGAGGAGAGCTTTGAGCATCGCGCCTGCTAAGGCCCGGAGAGTGGCTGGGGATCTGCATCTGGCTAGCATCCCGCCTCGGCGACGTCGCGTGCCTATCTCCCCGTTTAGGTTGTATGTTGAGAGGTCGAACGGCCTCAAATTCAACTTGAGCAGAGTAGGAGACGCCTGGGATGTAGGTGGCAGTCTGATGGTGAGGGGTAGCACGAGAGTTCTGGCGGATGACTGGACGCTGTGCAACGGGGCCCTGTTTGACTTCAGGCCGCGGGGGATGGGGAAGAGCGATCCGGGGAGGGGGGAGAGGAGGAGCCCCATGATGATGCCAGGTTGGAGAAAGGGGACGAGCGACCTCGCCCCTTCTGAGAGGAGTGAGAGGGGGATACTGGCTCATCTCAAACAGACGTTCCGCCCGCGATCGGTTAGTCTCGCGCTCTTTCTGATCAACCATCCTCCTGTGCTCCTCAATGCGGCGTTTGTTTTCTGCCTCCATCTTTTTGCGAGACTTCGAGTCTGTTGGAGCAGCTGCGGCGACGAGAGCCGGGACGCAGTCCCCCATCTTCTTAGCCCTTTGGATGTAGTCCTGGGAGGGGGCGGTTTTTCTGAAGACTGGGCAACGTAGCGAGTTAGATGCGCGAGGCGAAGGAGCAACAAGAGGACTCACACATATTGAGCAAGAAAAGATAGAGAAAATATGAGAGAGTGTATTTCTTGACGCGAAATGATTCCTTCTGCTATCAAAGCGTCGAAGAGAAAAATAATCAGAGAGAAGCAAAAGAGAGAGAAGAGAGCGCGGGTCGAATGAAGAAAGACGAAGGAAATAAAGGTCGCTTTATATAGGGCCAGCGAGTCCACAGGGAGGTGGCACGGTTGAGTGGCATCGCGGGTCTTGGCGGCCATGGAACAATGAATTTGGTTGAGGGTCAAACTTTATTGCCAAATTTGTTGAATCCGTTTGTAGCTCCGGGATCGGTCCACGCCACGAGCGGCGCACAACGCCGAATGGACCTTGGGTATCAGTTCGGGCCACTATAGTTGCCACTATAATCGCCACAACTCTGAGGAAAGGCCAGGGCCATTGCCGCATTTGGAGAAACGTATCGTCCACGGCCAAGGGCTATCATCAGATTCGACAATGTAGTCGCAGAAAGATAGACCTGAATAGGGAGAATGAAACAATCGAGGCATAACCGTTAGGAGGCAATGTCTGCGACTTTGTTCTCATGTTCGGGTCCATTATCCGCGAAGAGTGGGAGCAAATGCTAGGATCTCGGCATGGCCAAAGCAAAGTCCGTGTTCATCTGCAGAGAAACAGGGGCAGCGAACTCCAAAACGCAACAGTGAGAATAACGCTACCGGAATGCTATGCTGTCTCGTGCATTTTCGTGCAAATCACTTGCCAAAGACTGCTCCGACATGGACACTCCGGGTTGACATTCGATGGCAACGGGAATAAGGCATAAACACCTTGCGCCGCGTGTTTTGTGGCCACCATGAGCAAAAAAAAGCTGTCGAGGTACGATTCTGGGGGCCCTTCTTGCAATTGACTTCCACACAGACTGCTGACTCGGTTAGCCGCCACGGAAGAACGTATCGACCTGTAGCGACGTGGATGGAAGGACGCCAACAGCAAGAGTATGGCATTGGGATGAACATCGCGCGACCAAGAAACTCATATATCTGTCATATATGAGAAAGAGATAGAGTCTTTGTGGTAGCTGCAGGGATCTCCAGGGGTGGTACAGGAAGGAGGACGTTGGCTCGAAGCGGTTGTGATGATGAGTTGTAATATTTGGCAGGATGGCTCAAAGCAAACTACCACTTCACAATTTGGTGACCTCAACTCTCGTTCTAACTAGGCTCCTGACTACTAGAATGTCGAAGCGAACACTTTCAAGCCTTCTAAATGGTGACGAGTCCGAGGATTCCCTCCATCCGCGTACAAAACCTCGCCTTGAAACTCCCTCATATGCGTTATCCTACCCGAATACATCTTTGCTTTCCCAAAAACCACCACCGTTCCAGCAGCCGACTTCTCTGATATCATTCTCGTATAACCCATCACGGACTCTGGAATTCACGGACTCATCCCTGCGGTACTTCGTCCAACCGCCCATTGGTGCGCAATTGGGGTACGGATACGATAGATGGATCAGACGGCCGGAGGAGCGAAGCCGGATTGATGGTCTCCTGTCGGCCTATTCGAAAATCCTCAGCGAGCGCAAGGGTGCCATTGGAGATATAGCAGTCGTCGCATGGAGGGGTGTTATGACGAGGTATGTCACCTTTGTTCGGCCCGAAAGGATTGATACTCATGCGGTGGTTTGATTGAGGGAGGATATTGACAGCACCGTACGAAGACAGGGATGGCTGGGATTTGAATGTCATGCTTGTCAATGGGACTTTGTACCTTGAAGAGCATGTTTCGGAAGAGAAAATCAAGGAAAAGTATGTGCTTTCTTCACCGTACGCCTAAAACCGGACACCAATGTTCCCGTTGTTTAATAATCTGCCTAGAAATAACCTGGAGCCTAGGCATCGCACTCAGATGTATTATGGATACGCTTTCGAGTCATATTGCACCTCAGAAACACCTACAAGACCGCCTGCGGATCCAGACTCGGAACATCCTCCTGCTTGGGGTGGTGATATCGATACGAACGTCCAATGGTGTAGTGTTGTGCGCACGAAATTGGGGGACATGAGAATGGTCATTGGTGGCGAGGTCGACTGCGTCAAAAGTACCTCATTTCATTCTTCGGTCCACCGTATACTAAAGGTCTTCCTTGCGATAGAAGGCGAACCTGGTTCCGCCGACACCCTCGTCGAACTCAAAACATCTATGAATATACGTGGATCATACGACGAATCCAAATTTGAGAAGTGCGTCTATCGAGGAATACCGGGATTGATATCTTGTACTGACTACATAATCAGAAAACTACTCAAGTTCTATTTTCAGTCTTTCCTCCTTGGGGTTCCAGTGAGTGCGACTGTTGACAGTAGTCATGCGACAGTGCCAACCATTCTCCAGGACATCGTTGTCGGATTCCGCACTCCCTCTGGGCAGGTCACGACTGTTCAAACGTTCAAAACTATACAGATACCGCGACTGGTCCGTGGTAAGCCTGGTGCATGGGATCCAGCCATCTGCTTGGGATGGGGACATCGGTTCTTGACTTTCCTAAAGCAGACCGTTCTCAATCAGAAGAATGATTCCGTGTGGCGGGTCAGATTCACACCAAAGGAAGGCATAAGTGTGGCCATGTTGGATGAAGATGGAGTGGCTGACGTGGTGGGTGGAGAAGAGCGCGTCGGGTTCCTTCCTCGGTGGTATTGGGATGAGACACAGAGGTCACATCCGCCTGTCTCGTCGCCGCCGCCACCGCCGACGAAGACAGAGACGACGGTTTCATCCACTGTTACATCAGTAGCTGGCTGGCAAATATGAGATGTCTGAGCGGAAAATGTAGAGAAATCTGATATTTCCGGGATCCGGGACCTGACCAGGTGATTGGGTGTGTAATTTAGCGGAAAATGGGCGGCACAAGGCTGTAAACCCGACCCGGCAATTGCCGATACGCGTCCGTCGCGTTTGCATGTCATCTTTGCTCTTCCACTCGTCCAAACTTTGCTCGTCGCCACGCACAGCGTCAAACCCTTTTTCCTCATCGCCGTCCACAGTGACGAGCGTCTTTTTTTCTTGCCTTATTCTTAAAGTCTCATACGCGTAATGGCTACCCCTTCCTCTTCAGCCACGTCGCCATCACCCCCCATGGCCTTCCTGACTCATGTTCCAGCAGCGTCCCAGTCGCCTCGGTCGACGAACTCAGACGCCAGTGACAAGGATCCCAAGAAAAAAGCTGTCCAGAAGTTCCTTGCGAGGGCTGAACTGTCATCCGTGAGTTTCTGCTCATTTTCATCACGCCCGACGCGTCGGTTACTGTACGTCTCATCGCGTCAGTACTAACGTGGTCCCCACGAATCGACGAGACCCCATGGATGGTTCAGTTCTTTCCATTCTCTTGCCTTGACTCCCAGAATAACGTGAAACTGAAAATCACTCCTATCTTCCTATCTCCTCCAGGTTACTCGCGCTTTGCGAGCACGCTTATCCTACGCATCCTACAAGGCAACCAACAACTCCCCCCATGCCTCCTTACGTGATCTCGAAGCCCAGTCTCAAGCGCAGAGCCTGTCCTCCCCGTCATCCCGCACCAACGCCGCCAAACGTAAAGCCCCAGGGTCTAACAACTACTACAACAACCCTGCCACCCAAGGTTCTGGAGCCATGGGCTTCAGCGCTAGTCCGGCGAGGCGAGGCCCAATGGCCCCGCCCTCCTCCTCTACGCCACGGTCTCACTATCCCACGAACAACGGCGGCGCAGGTGCGAGCAGCAGCACCAGCGGTGATCCGAGTAGCAGCTCGCGAAGCGCGGGGCCTACCCAGACACTCTTCACCTCCATACTCGCCCCACCATCGTCTAAACAAGCTCGGACCATTCACAATGCCAACGATCCCCCCGTAGCAGCCCCCATAAGACCCGCCCCCTCTCCTAAAGTGGCAAGGAGTATAGCGGAGAGTACTCGTGCACATGCGAAGACACGGGTGCCCGGTAAGGCGCCCGGCACCCCTGACAAACGTAGTAAAGGCAAACGGGCAGCGACAAGCAAGCGGAAACTCTCGCGCACTGACACCGAGCCTAACCTGGACGCTGATGGCGATGTGGACATGAAAGCTGCTGAGACGTTAACGTCTCTTCTCCTTCATCACCGCCCTTCAATAGCTGGGAGCGCATCCTCTCCGCGGTCTAGTGTTGATTCCGAGACAGGCTCCACGCAGTCGTATTCCCAATTCGCCCAAAGTTCCGCGAGAACCTTGGGACCTCCGCACCCCTCCCATGCTTCATCTAGTATCGCGTCCTCGTCCACGATGACTGCAGAGTCCTTCCGCAATCAAACGCCTCCGCCAGGGTCTCAGACACATTCCCAACACACTACACCACGCCCCGCGCCAACTGATAACGAGGCTGCGGATCTCATGCTCTTTCTCGCCACGTCCCCATCTCCCGCACGAAATTCAAATAAAGAAGACAGAGATCTTGCTGCCTACCGGGCATTGGGAGGAGGGTCCGGTGCGCTTCGCGCCAAAGGTCGCGTATTGTTTCCCACTAGTGAACCAAGGCCAGAGACAGGTAGCGTCAGTCATCGCCAGGCTGGCGCACCTCTTGTAAGGAGCGGGGAGGGCAGTTTCGCGTCCAGTATGTCCAGTATCGACATGGGCTCAAGACCTAGTAGTCGTCCAGACGGGAATATGTCAAAGTCGTCTTCCATGTCGATACCTGCTGCCGCACAGTTGCTTCCTCCTCCACAATTACCACTACCGACGTCCGCACCTTCCAGTCCTTCGGGGTACAGAAAGATACAGGGGGCGAGCCCTAGAGCCGGATCCAATCATGGCGGTGGCGGTGTAGATTTTAATTTCAACGATTTCATCAATGCGTCACCTTCACCGGCGCGAGGCTCCATAGGACATGTATCGAAGGCAAACCTGGGACTTCGGGCCGATGTCGGCCGCAAACTCTTCGAGGAGGAGCAGATGCGGTTAGGCATGTCCTTCGATGGTCAAGGGAGTCCTGGCAAGAGACCAGATGAGAGGGGTCTGGGTGCAGGGATCGATTTGGTTAAGAGTTGATGGAGCGTTTTTTCATTCCTTTTCATTCTTCTATGGCGCGCAAGCGGCAATGATATAGACTGCAAGTGTCCCGACTGGCATTGCTGCACCCGATTCAATTTCCAACTAGCCCCCGTTTTCGACGTGTGTTGTGCGTGGACGATCGTCCCCACCCCTCACACAGCCCAACTACTGCCTCTTCCTTTTTCTGTTGTACTAATCAAAGCGGAAGACTTCTACACGCTGTATCACCAGACACACAACATCACAACCACCTTTCCCCCACCTCGCCAACTTGACTCATCTGTACCTCCAATGTCCACAGTACGATCTCACCAATGCGTCCGTTTATCGGTCAAGAATTATCTATTCCAAGTGTCTTGTTTTAGGATGACATCCATGATTGACAAGGAGGTGTCTGTCTGCCGCTATATATATGTGTATATGCAACATTGGCAAATTCGATGTTGTGCTGCGGACTTTTATGGATGGATTCGGGTTTCGTTTTACTATCTTTTTCTTACTTATGTTCCCTTCTCTCCCTCCGTCTCTCCCTTCTCAACTATTGCATCCATTTCTTACGTCCCCAATCCTCTTTCCTTCTTGTAATAATACTATCTTTTGGTCGCTCATTATGACTAGCCGACATCACGTTCCTTTTGCGTTCTCTTTCTCTTTCTCTGTCTCTGCTTCCTTTGCCTCCACCCGTTCAAACGTTACACTCATCTCTTACACGACGCCTCTCAACGAAATCTCCCGACTGCATTGTTGTTTCCTTTGCTTTCTCGCTATACGCTGTGTATTAACGACCCCCGTACGTACGCGTCTTCATATTGGTATTTATTCTTAGCTGCAGTACGGCAAGCCGCCGTTATTAGGGTGTATCAGGTTCGCGAATTATAGAA
>CEMG01178354.1:11791-26531 GCA_001179705.1 Baeospora myosura
TATCCTATCCTATCCTATCCTATCCTACGATTTGTTCCTCACCACCCTCGCCATCCAACTTCCACCCCCACCCAACTGCCACCCATCTCTTCTTTTCAGCTGACCTCAGCCGGATCTGTCGCATTCCTTTACTCGGCCGCGCTGTCTAGTCTCTCCCATCAGTTTCAAATTTCCTTCTCCTACCCACACGCGGTTCATTTCTCCTAACAGAGTCATATATCCTTCTTGCCGACGGAACTGTCCATCTCTTCCCATTTCTCCATTTGAACTAAACGCTAGAACCACACTCACTGCACTTCTTATTAAAACTTCCGCGACATTTCACTTATCGTCTCTTTGCATNNNCTTTGCATGCTACATTCCAGTTAAACTCTTTCTCAGCCCTACAAACACCTACGCACTACCAAGTACACTTCCGAATCTCCCGGGTTCTGAATTCTAATACGGCACCTCGTGGAAAAGCTTCGACACGCTTTCTCCGTAGTGGCTGCGTCTGATCACCTCACCAAGAACGACCCCTATATCGATCACCTCTATTTTCTTACACGCAGCTCGATTCGCTTGTTGTGGAAGCGTGTTCGTCACAATCAGCTTCTCCAGCGCACTTTCTTCAACCGTTCTGAGTGCATTGCCGCTCAGAACCCCGTGCGTCACGATCCCGTAAACTTTCGTTGCTCCTGCTTCCGAGAGATGCTGCGCAGCGAGGCAAAGTGTCCCACAGGTGTCAGCCATGTCGTCCACGAGGATGGCTATTTTTTCCTTGACGCGCCCTACGAGAACCATTCGCGACACTTCGTTTGCCTTTTTACGCTCCTTGTGGAAGAGCGCAAAGTCGACACCCAGTCGATCCGCTATCGAAGTCGCTCTGAGACTCGAGCGTAAGGTGGCGTTTCTAGGATGAGGCAAGAAGCTGACCTTTTCGCACCTCCAGCATCTGGTGACACAATCACCACATTCTGGAGGTCGAAGTGCGTTCGAATATACAGAATCGCAGACGGTTCCGCATAAAGCTTCCATCACGTATGAAGGGGTGCAACAGATTACAAAGGTAGCAGATAACACTCACACTGGCAACGAGGAAGTCATGGGTCGTCAGCAGAGATGATAGGATTTTTAAGTGAGACAACGCACTTGTCAACCGGAACATCGAAGAATCCTTGGATCTGAGATGCATGGAGATCCATAGTCTATCGTAGAGTTGTTAAGTAACCTCCCAAGAAATCAATTGAGTAGAACGCACAATAACATGATCACATCCCGCCCTCTGGATCATATTAGCCACCAACTTGGCTGTAATCGGTGCCCGACTTTTATCTTTCTTGTCCTGCCTGGAGTACGGAAAGAGGGGTATAACAGCGGTGATCCTCTTTGCACTAGCGATCTTGCAGGCGTGGATCATGATGCACAGCTCCATGAGGGCGGTGTTCACTTCGTTGCATCCAGTGTTGATGATATAGACATCGTCCTCGCGAACAGAATCCTCGATGCGCACGTTCGTCTCCCCGATTCCACTGCGAGTTACTTCGGCCTTGGACAAGGGTAGGCCGATCCTGTACATTGATGGGAATTAGAGTCAACACTTCCAACATAAACCGGGGTGGGCAGATAGACAGAAAGGTAGACTGGATATGTACCGTCGTGCTATGATCTCGGCGAGCTCTGGATGGCTCGTACCTGCAATTTACCTCTCAGTCTTTCCAGTCAGGCTCAATGCAATCATTGAAGACGCACCAGTGAAAATCTTGATCCCACCACCGTTCAGCATGTCTAGGACGTTCGGTTTTAATTTATACTGGAAAAGATAGGGTCCATGGAAAGAGAGAGAAAGAGAAAGGGTTTATGTAGTACAACGAGGAAAGGAAAGTAAAATTTTTGGACCGCCTCCAAAGCAATGACATCCCAAATTGGCATGTGTCTCACGACATGATGATCAAGTATATACGGGCGCTCGATGCGGTTTCTCGTCTTCTCACCGAGCTCAACTCAACTGCAACATTGTATCTGCCACCGCCATGATTCGACTGGATCAACTCTGTCTCGTTTCGAGATGAAAGGCATCAGTGTGCTCTAGGATGTTGTTTCAGCCAATCCATGGCGTCGGGTTTCCGCACGTTTTCGGCCGCCTTTCTCCGTATGTCAGACAGCTCGCTGCTCCTTGGACGTCATGACTGTGTGCCTCCAGGTGCCTCCTATTGAGGCGCGATATTACAGGGTAGGGTAGACTAGGGTAGACTGCCACAGTGTGCGGAGCGCTCCAAGCATCACTGATATGTGGCGTCCTCATACGCGCTTGCGCTAATGCCTTGGAGCATAATCTGTCAAGTGTATAGACGAGAACAGACCGAAAAAGCACCGACGACAGGTTCCACAATTTGAGTATTTATTTTGTGACATATCGATATGACTTGGAAATGCTACAGGACTACAGTCAAAACTGCGAGTTGCACGAGATGAGTATGCGAGGTCAGAAAAGCAAAAAAGCAAAAAGGATCGTAGTATGTAACGGCGCGAATTGGATGCGCTGTACGTATGAATAGGAAGAAAGTTAAAGACTAGGTAAGGGATAGAAGAAGGATATTTTGTACAAGGTCATCGTTGCGCCATAAAGACATATGTACATATGTGATGAAAACACGACAAGATAGAGAATGGGGCCAGTAAAACATGATACGATATATGCTGGATGATAAGCAAGGAAACAGAGGGTGGCGTAGCTTGTTCGAGGAAAAGGACCGTAGTGGTGGTTGTGATATGCTTACTATTAACCAAAAGAAATTTGATATAGATTATGATGGGCGGATGGCGGAAGGAGCGCGGGGGAAGCCATTAGCATTTCCGTTGAGTATGGACAATAGAGGATTGGTTGCCGAAGGAGCTGGGTTCGCATACGATACGTTGAACCCAGGCGACATCGCAGGCGCAGATAAGGGAGTTTGTTGGAAGATGGAAGGTAGACCGCTGGGGGGTAAACCACTCAATGGTAGGCCGCCGGAGGGTAAACCACTCGACGGTAGGCCGCTGGGGGGCAGACCGCTCGGTGGGAACTGCGGTCCAGAATGACCTAGAACAGGTAACGTTCGGTACTGAGAAGGTCGTGAAGGAGGACGTTGGTCTCGGAAAAGAGGGTGCACTTGGAAGGGAGGCTGGTGTACCTGGAAGGGAGGTTGCTGTACTTGGAAAGGAGGTTGTTGTATATGGAAAGAAGGTTGCGGGGGAACGGACGCGCGTGGGTTGTTCATCAAAGACAGTAATTGGTTCTGATTCATACTCATGCTGCTAGGAGTAGCATAAATATGACGATGGAAGGTGTGGCTTGTCCTGGGCCGCACTTGGAACGGATCATTGAGTTCCTGGGGTGGTTGGCGGGAAGGCTCGTTGAATGCGGAGAAAGATGGAGCTGGAGGACCTTGCTGTCTCATTCCTGTCCCATATGGGGGGTAACCATTGAACACATTGTGGGGAGGTGGTGGCACGGACGCCGGAGGATGGGGATACCGCAGGGTAGGTTCAGGATTGAACATTGGCCCAGGAACCGGCCCAACAATTGTACTCTCCCTGAGCACCGGCGTCATCCTCGAAGACTCATCAGCGACGGATTCCAGCAGGGCTAATTGCTGCAAGTGTTTTGCTGACATAGGTGCCACTACCGATTTCGATAAGTAAGGCGAAATATCTGCAGTGCTCGACGTGCGACGGGAAGCCTTTGGTCGTGGTGACACAGCAGAAACACTAGCCGCGGATGTCGAAGGGGAAACGAAGACAGGGGGCTGATCGCGCGGGTCGCTACCACCTGCCTTCGAAGCCAGCGGTGATCTCTGGAAAGAACGAGGTGATGCGAGCTGTGATTGAGAGGAAGGAGAAGGTTTATCCATGGATGACGACTTGGTTTGAGAACGAGAGACAGATGCCGCTGATGGACTGCAAGAAACTTTAGGGACATTCGACGAATCCAGGCTCGTAGAGGAAGAGGTCAGTGGATCTGGTGTACTGGGCTCTTCAAGGATGGACTGATTTGGAACGATGGAGAGAGGGGAAAGGACAGGCTTCATCTCCGGCTTTGTTGCTGTACCAGACAATGTGAGGTTCGCCATAAGTCGGGCAAAATGAGGATCGACGGATCCCAACACAGTGGCCAAATCATGGTCAGGTTCTGTCACACTGCTCCGATGGGCGACAGATTGAGTATACTGTGGCGATGGTGTATGAGGATCGGATGACTGTGAACTGGATTCCTGATTTGCATCGGGGAGTGAAGCGTCGCTCAGATCGGGCTGCTCGTTATTGGGCGGAAGGATTGAACTTGGAGCGGGCGGTTCTCGTTTTGGCTTTTGAGCCTTGCGAGGCAGTCCACGGGGTTTTCGATCGTGGATGTGTGCTTTCAAGTAACTGCAACATAAACTGAGAAGTTGTGGGGATGCCCTGGTCAGACTATGACGTACGGGGTGAAAGGCAAAATCATGTAGAATCTCCCGGCTCCTCCCTGTTTGCCGGCTGTCTTGCTGTTCTTTTTCCAGCCAGGCAGGTCTGCAAGCTTCCACCATTCAATTTTCTGAGAGCCATTCGTCAGTATTGCGTTTTGTGCACCGGAGACTTCTTCGTACGCTGATTTCTTTGCGTGTTTTTGTCTTGAAAGGGTAGGCCTCAGAAACATTGGGGACAATGTACAGAGCGACATCCTGGTCCCTGATGTTCATTGCTATCACATCGTCGGGATTGATTTGACCGGCCAGATTATAACCAGTTTCTTCCAGGACCTGTCTGGCCGTGAGCAACAGTATGCAGCGAAAGGTATGGTTTTCCGTACCTCGCGAATGGCGCAAGCGAGTTTCTGTTCATCTTGATTGATTTTCCCCTTCGGATAACCCCAACCAGCGGAAGACTTCCATCCCTTGACGAGGAGAACCTGGAAGGCGGGCATTAGAGGGAGAATACGCCTGCTTCGAAGCAACTACTCACCTTATCCCAAGTCTCATTCAGCATGATTGCACCGCATACCGGGACGCGTACCTTGTACTTCATCCAATGGCTGAAATATTCGTCGTGGTTGTCTTTCCAATGGGAAAGGCAGTCACATGTGTGAAACATTATGCTAGAGAATTTCTTCAGTCCGTACGAGGGCATCTTCAAGCTCTGCTCTCGTATGAAATCCTCATAGTACCAATGCCTAATGTTTGTGGATGAGCAAGACAGAGAACCGTGAGGAAGACATGCGAACGTACGCTTGCTCGACTTGGAAAAATATTCGTTCTATAGATTCAAATTCTTCCTCCGGCAGATTGTCGATGAATCGGCTGTCATGAATGAATTTTCGTCTATAAGAGGCGAAACGAGAGGAGCAACATACCTTTGAAGATCTTCGAGTATCTCGGCGTAAGTAGCGTCCTTGTATGTGAATATTGGGGGGTTGTCAGCAGTTGTAGCTGGTGTGAACTCGGGGGATGATGATGATGATGATGGTTCGGACATAGTGGTAAGAAAGTAAGAAAGGAATGAGAAGCCAGGATGCCACTGGGTGGACTTTGGTTCGAGATGATGTATTGAGGGGAGTGGAAGCAGCAGAACAATAACCGCAAATGTCTGATTACGTCACGTGAGCGGGGAACTGTGCCAATCTTCCAGAATCTTCCGCGCTTCATTTTCTTCCGCGAGGATTCGCCACATATTTCTACCATGCCTTTCATTTGGTTTTCAAGACTCGATGCCTCACGCTCAAAGGCCAATAACTTATATGCAATATCGATGTACATGTGTAGATGCTCTGACTGTGAATATGAACTTTATCCTATCGGAATCCCATTCTTCGCGCGTAATCTCTCTCTTCCTCTATCGTCAGTCGATCTGCTCCAGACCAGTTTGCAGAGCTAGTTCTGGCCCTGAACCGACTTGTCCTATTCCTGAAGATTTCCTCCATCCTCAAGGGTCTGATCGCACCAAAAATATCATCAGGGTTGATCGTGGCCTGATCCTGCAGCGCTTGCCGCAGCTCCGGGGACTGCGCCCAGTCTGGCGGGGTGTACGTCCGAGGTCTGTCTTCATCATCAGAATCTGAATACTCGCTCCTGATATCTGGCAAGTCAATCTCTTCGCTGGGGATTGGTACTTCGATTTGTTTGGCCGCTTGAAGCTGGGCCTTGGCGCGCGCGGCCATCTGGCTTTGAAGTAGGTGGGAAGGCTGCGAGATGTCATCATCGAGTACTGGCATTTTTGCTGGGGTGGGTTTGGTGGGTTTCGGAAGCTGACTGGTCGAGGCCTTAGCCTCTGAGGGCTGTGCGGAGGTGGAACTAGATAAGGTGGATGTGGATTGACCTGGGAGGTGCTTAAATCCGCCTGGCTTGAACGTCGACTTCATTGCAGGTTTCTTCAATTCAGGCTTCTTTTCGGTCTCGATAGCCACTTTGCGTTTCTTCGAAGGATCGTCATCCTAGGACGAATATGTCAGATCCGACGCAGACAACGAGCGGAAAAGATCTTACCTTCTTGCCGACGCCCTTGAGTGGCTTCTTATCAGTGTACTCCTCGCGTTCTCGTTTACGACGGTCGGTGTCTTCTTTGATTTTTCGCTGCTCCTCTTGCACTCTGGACTTCTCTTCTTCTGCTTTACGTTGGAGAGCGAGCTGACGTCTCTGCTCCATGTTCTTCAATACAGTGGCTTTCTTGTCTTTCTCCTCTTGTTCCTACCCAACATACGAGATTTAGAATAAATCGTGGGCAGAAAATACGATCAAACGTACTCTTTTCACAGCTGCTGCAGCGAGCTGGAGACTCTTGACTTCAGGCTTCTTGTTCTTGCTCGAATTGAACAGGCTGCTAGCAAGTTTCGTGGCGTGTCCCAAGAATCCTTGCGGCTGCGAAGAAGCGGAGGAGGCCATAGACATCTGACTCTCACTCCGGCTTGCAGCGGGCTACAAGAATAAGATCGTCAATAAAAATACGGGTGGGCAGGCCGACATCTTTTGCACTCACAACTACGAGGCTGACGGTGGACTTTCCGGCTTCGAGGACCATACCTTCACCGTCATCATCATAAAGCTCCGCATCACCGCGATAGTCGGCGTCAGCGTCCACAAACGCGCCCGGGACTGGTTCACCGGGGAACTTCGATTCCTGTTGCGCCTTCATGCGACTAATCGCCAAGTCAGCGTCCTCGAGGACAGTGTCTAGAGCTGAGTCGAGTCTCCTAGTCTCAGTGGGTGCGCTAGGCGCACTACTCCAGGTCAAACTATCCTCTCTGTCGAACCCGAACGCCCAAGGGACGCCTTCCGGGATCTGTTCATCCACCCAGCTCTCATCGACGTCGATGTCATCGAGGTTTCCACGAGAAAGCGGTTGCGACTCCGTGGCATAGGTATACTCCGTATCCTGTGTAGATGGTAGCCAAGATGGGGCCTCTTGACTGTCGAACACGGTGGCTGAGCGAAGGCTCTCCATGGTCGATTGAGCAGTGAGGGGCTTCCCGCCTTTTTGTCCAGGGGAATGTGGGGATGGCAAACGAGGGCCAAGTCCCAAAGACATCGAGGCGGGCATGTAGGAGGGAGGTGAAGCAGGGGATCTAAACGCGTGACCCTTCGGACTCGGGGCACTTGCCTGAACAGGAGGTTCCCCGGGTGGAGGAGGCATGAATACTGGAGGAGGCTTGTTGAAGACAGGCGCTGGGGGTGGTTCGAATGTGGAATGGATAGAAGAGGGCGCTTTGGGTGCTTTGGTCGTAGTCTCGGGCACTAGTGAGAATATACTATCGGATGAAGTGACACTTCCCCTCTCAGACGTTGTGAACAGTTCTGATACTCGGAGGGGTTTGTGGCTGTTCTTGCGATCACCATTGGTTGATTCGTCCTTGGACACTACACCTGAATTAGGGAAGGCGGGTGCGACGCTCGACTCGGTGATCTCAGGAGTCGTGATGGGGAACGACGTCGTGGTCATTTCGTCCTCCTTGTGGTTCCTCTCTGCGACTCTAGCTTCTGCCGCTGCGCGTGCCTCAGCAAGAGCATGAGCCGCAGCATTGCCACCCATTGATTTGCCCATGCTTTGAGCCACACGCGCTCCGAGTCCCTCGACTGTCTTCTTGAATCGGTTCAGCACGTCCTCCTGCTGCACAGGGTCGGCCAAGTGCGTAGGGAGAGATGATGTAGACGCCACGGTATCGTCAACGTCGTCGTGATGATCGGGTACCTGCGGCTTGGAGGATGCTGTATCTTCCTCCGTGTTCTTTGCGACTTTTAACAGGCGCTCCTCGTCTTCTTGACTGGCCATAACAGAGAAACCGAGCATGTCCCCGCTCTTGCGCTTCGCCCCGTGCGAGAAGCCAGGGATGGACGTGGGGTCGACGGTACCAGCAGTTCCCACACTGCTCACCTTCTTCCCGAACGTTTCCAAGGCTTTCACTTCTCGTGCCTTCTTCAACCAAGACGTCCGATTACCACCCAAACCAGCACCCGGTGTCACTGCATGCATAGTGCTCGCTCCCATCGAAGGATCTCGAGGCACCCGCATCGACTTGCGCAGAGGCATGGGAGCCGGTAATGACGGGAACGAGGAGATGCTTGGTTTACTTGACAGACCTTTCGGCGATGCGGGGGCATCTGGGTCATTGAGTGGAACAACCGTGTCATGAGATTCCAGGGAAACGGTATCAGTGTTATTCGGGCGATAATCACTGCTTCCAGTATGCTGTGCAGGGTGCGATGTTGACGGTGCTTCCTCTTTCCCAATCTCCGCGACATTGTCAGACGGCATGATATGAGGCGACTGCGGCTCTGCGGAGATATTATGCATTATGGCAGCTTCCTGTGTTGGTACAGGTGAATCCAGAGGAATAGAGTGAAAGGTGTCCACAGAGCTTGAGGTTCCGATGTATGAATGATCGTGAGCGTGCGCTTCTGAAGGAGCCGGACTATTGTGAGATGGGGGTTGTTCCATGTTATCCGAAAGATGATGTCGTGAATCGACTGATGGCCTGGTCAACGAACCAGTGGCATGTTCGGATAGTCGTATCGAGATCCGGCTTCGTTCGATAGATTCGTCGCCCTCAGCAATGACAGACAACTCGTTGGCGTCGGAATGAGATGGAGCCAGGAGCTCATTGGGAACGTCGAGGTGCTCCCTGTCGGACTCATCCCTTCCATCGAGATCTCCTTCATCTCGCTCCACAGCGGTGACTTCTATTTCTTGGTGCTCCTGAACATCAAAGTACACCGTCTCTGACTCCATCATAGTGCGCTCGACTAGTTGATTGACAACGTGCAGTGGAGGGGCCGGTTCTCTGGAAACATCCCGCTGCTTCGCCTTGAGCAATGCGGGTTGCAAATTGACAGCGGGTAATGCGTTCTCTTTGTCTTCCTCAATATCCTGTAGCAGAAAGCAATCAGAAATCTTGTTACAGTGTAAAGGCGCGCAACCATACCCCCCACGAAAGAGCTACAACGTTCTTCAACTTGGATGCTTTCGCCTTCTTGGCAGCGGTCTTGTTACGGCCAGGCGTCTTGACCAGATCGATAAGAGCACTAAATTGCAGCATTGAAAGGGATTCAGTGTGCAGAAAGGTTGTCTCATACCTTGGTTTTCCCCCGGCCACGATTTCGTCAAAATAGTCGTTGAGATACAGAAAGCCGTGTGTCTGAATCTGGTCCTGGAATAGCTGTCGTCCGGGGTCGTTTGCCATTGCAAACCGCAGGGCGTTTCCCCACTCGAGGAGGCCGGTCTGAGCCATGGTGGTAATGGCAAGAGGAGGATTGTTTAGAGCGTTGTTTCGGCCAAGATTTGGTCAACGTTTGTGTCGCGCCTGTCACGTGATCGCATCCTGCCAAACGGGGTATGTGTTTTCCCACCCCATGCTCACCGCCCATGATGCTGCACTGATGCTGCATACGACATACAGTACATGACAATTTGCGCAATGATGCTGATAGTTGATACTTTCTCTTGAACTCTTACTACAATGGACAGCTCCTCTGTTCCAGAGGGCGTGTCTCCTCCGCCAACCATACCGGATTCACACACGTCTCCAATCGCAATCACGCATGACGCTGCAGAAGACAATGCTACAGTCAACGAGGGTGGTGCAATAGATGTTGTAGTGGACACCCTAGAGAACAAGGAAGACAGACGAACGGCCAACGACGATGCTGTCACCCCTGAGGTTTCTGAGCAATCTCTCCGAGAGCTATACGACAACGAAGAAATAGAGCGCTTCCTGAGTCTTTTCTCAGCTGTGAGGTCTTACGTTTATTCGGGGTATGGCAAGGCTCACGCAAACTTTGATTTAGTATGTCACAGAGGTCCGACTACCTGATACGCCGTCCCAGGAGCCTCCAGAATTCAATACAGTACCACCACCAGAAGATATTCCGGAGGAGCAGCAAGACGAGCCTGATTGGGTCTCCATAGGCAGTCGCTCTGCGGACCCTATCCTCAACCCGGATCCTTTCAGTCATCTCCGGTCGGCCCAGTGGTCGTTATCCGAAGAAATTGCATTTGTAGCTATGCTCCTCCACTCCCTATAATGTGTACTTACTGATTTGTTGCAGCGTTATCTTCTTCCGATTCTTCCTAAATTCGCACCCACGCCTCCCATTTTTACTTTCGGTCGACTCAGGTTGTCTGCGCAAAGACTATACCTTTCTGTGGAGCCAGTCTATGTCTCCTTCTTCGTGCACTTACTCAGATTAGCGACTTGGAAAGATACGCGAAAGAGCTCTCTATACTGTCTAGTTAGTATTGTATCTCCTCTGCTCCGATATCTTCTGACTTCTGTGTCGGCTTGTCTAGATATTCTGGACTTTGTGGTATCAAAATCTTCTGATTCCTGCTCTGGTTGCACGGATACTATACTCCCTCCTGCGCCGTAAATTATTTCCCTACCCGACCCTCAGTGAATTGCTCCGCCATCGAGAGGAAATAGCTCGAGCCGATAATTTCGGCAGCGATATCACAGCTGGATTTGCTGCATCTTCCTCCATCGGGATCAAAGAAATATGGCGACTTTTCAGAGTGTTCAAAAAGAAGGGGAAGCCAACAAAAGACAAGTCATCCTCAAAAAATGAAGATGATAGAGCAGCCGAGGATTTGAGGCCTAGCACACCCTCGAATGACGCTGTCCAGGACGAAGCTGATACGAGGCGAGCTATTCTGGTCGTCATGGACGAGATTGCTGATATACACGAGCGAGTGAAGAAGTAAGTCCGTGTATTTACATTGTGAAGCAAGCTCACCCACATCGCTTAACAGTTTGTTTTTGTGGCGTCGGCCGGCTGCTTCTCGGTTCTACGCTATGGTACAGAATCTAGCTTTCTTGCTATTCACGTTACTGAGGAAATTATCTAGGTCTTGTTTGCCATTTTTCTCGTCACACTATTGTTGCCTTCGCAATATCTCGCGAAGCTCACCTACTTCGTTCTCGGCACATTGTACTGGCATATTGTTCCAGTAATAGCTGCGCTTCCTCCTGGGGCGCGTGCACGGTTCGTTTGTTCTATGGTATGGTATGTGTGCTACTACCTACTGACCAATTTCTAGATTGCCCCCTGCTCTCGGGGATCTTCCTACAGATGCAGACTACGCTATGGAGCTCATTTCACAACGAGTTGCGGCAGGGCTTCCGGTCAAACCAAGTAGCAGGAACAGCCGGAAATCCACGATAGTTCAGGATTTGGCCGATCCTGCAAGCCCCATAGCTGATGATAAGGATAGCACACGGGAAGCAGTCTCTCAGGAAAACGGTGTCAATTGGAAGAAATGGGGGGAGCGAACTGTTTTGGGTAAGGCTTGGGTTCAAGACGGGAAGCGATTCATCAGAGGAGAACAAGTAAGTCATGTCGACGACGATGCTCAAAACGAACTAACATATTTGCAGCGGGAACAAGAGTTGAGTCCGCCCCCATTTCAGACCAGAGGTTCTGGAATGTCCGCTATGTCCGGAAAGTCTGGTATGTCGGACGCCAGAGTCCTCCTTGAGGAAACACACAGTAGGTTTCCTTGCGTATCCCGCACTCTCCTGTCTAATACCGTTGTGAAGCATTCCCTTGTCAGCACACTACAGCACCTGGAATTATCACGCTTTCTTCCTCCACACTGTACTTCACGCCACTCATGGCATCGGATGCCAAAGTCATAATACTGCTCAAGCATATCCGTGCCGTCAAAAAAACAGGCCTTTTGAAGGGTATATCCATTCGCTGGAGAAATCCGGATGACCCATTGGGTGTAGACCAGGAGGAAAAGTTCCGGTGGGTTGGAGGCAGAGACGAGCTCTTTGCTCATCTTGTTGGGTCGGAGGCCAGGCAGTGGCTTAGAGCTTGATGCCGAGGAGCCGCGGAGGCAAAGTTGCATTTGAAACTCAGAAACTCCGCGAATGCAAGATGGACGTGCTTCTTTTCTAAGTCTCGTTTGCAACGTCTCCCTCTTTTTCTTTCCTCCCTCTGCTCTCTGTATACCTAAACCTTGTCTGATGTATTACTTGCTGTCTCTAATATAACCTGTATTGCTGGTGAGTTTGTTTCTGTCTGTTATTTGACATAATGCCCCGAAGCTGACCCACATTGGCAGTATCACTTATTCACTCTAAATATGTTTTTCTCTCCCGACCTTCTAGCAAGAAGAGACAGTGGGTTTGGCTTGTTGTGGTAGGGTCTTTTTTGGAGCTCCCCCTCAGTGGAATTTCATCGTTTCCGGTTTTGAAAAGGCTTGCCGCAACCCTGGGATCCAAGTCCACTTTCAAGAAACTACCGAAACGATCAGTCCTGACTGCAGATATTTCACAACTATGTGATCTCATCATCGAGCCCGCAGAACCTTTAGCCCTGCGGCTTTCCAGTAATTTGATGGTGGGAGTGGCTCGGTGAGGCAACGACAATGACCTTCCTTGCAACGCGTAGACTGATCCGATTTTCTGCTTTCAGCGTGTATAAAGGTTACTTTCCTTCAGATAGTATCGTTATCAACAAGGTTATCTCACTCTGGTTGCAGTCAAACAAGAAATTTTTATGGTCGATGTCACGAACTGCGTCGCGTCATTGAAGAAGGTCGTACACGATCTTCAATCTGCTGGTGTTACCGCACAACTGCAGATGGCACAGCCAACGGCTCGGTATGAATGACGTTCGGAATATTCGGACAGACATTTACTTCACTGCATCTTTTGTAGGCGGGCCGCTTTGACTTTGCCCACCGATCCTCGTACCAATGTGGTCATGGACTTCGATGCTTTTGTCGCTGTAAGTTTGTCGAGCGTTGCTGGCTCATAACTATACTGATGGTGAATCAAGGACTGGGACGAGTATCTGAACATTGGAGGTACGCTTCGTTTTTGAGACCAAAGTGCCTGATAATGGCCTCACACTCACTCAGAAAAAGCGCCGGCGGAAGAAGCTGAAGAGGACGATGAATTCGATCCTACCCAGAAACAAGCGAAATCGAAAGGCAAGGCCAGGGCGGCATTGCCTACAGAAGACTTTCGAGCGGACAACTGCACTCTCAAGGAGCATCATGATCACCTTCTTTCTGCTTCATTTGATCTTTCATTCAATGGCAGTGGGGCCTTTGATCCCTCTTCCTCTCAGATAGATCCTGGATTTGCTTTAGACGACAATTTCTTCCCTCCAAGTGAAGGCCTGGACTTCGGGTTGGGCGACGAATTGGCTCATGAACTTGGCGCTGGTTGGGGCACCCCTGCCAGGTTACGGCCCTCGTAAGGTTTTATCTTTGTCAGACAAACGTATACCGAAGACTTTCCTGTCAGTGAACTGGACATCGATATGGGTCTTCCCATGGATCTAGATATGCCTAACGTTGGCGGAGACATGGATGTGGATTTCAATTTTGGCGATCCAATGCTCATGTCCAGTCGCGCGGCAACACCTCTACTTTGGGGACAACCTCCTGCCACACCTCGAAAGAGGAAGGCAAGTGCTTTTTTCGTTCTGTCTTCTTGACTTTCCTGATCGTATCCTCACAGACTATCTCCGGTTCCGACAAAGAAAATCAGCCACCTCATTCGATCTTAACCCCTCGCTCTGTTCATACCCCGACCGAATCATTCTCACGTCTGCTCTTGTCTCAAGATTCTGATCCAGTTCAACCACTGCCATTAACCGATATAACAACTCATAATCAGAACGAAGTTAAACAAGCACCGAAGAAACATAAACGAGCGCGATTACTACTTGATGCCAGGACTGAGTTAACCGACGACGAACTAAAAGTACGATCACCTTTCGTGATGTGTATCTCGTATCCTGATTGCTTCATTTCCGCCTCATTCAGGTGGCCCGTGCTCAATATATGCAGAAGCAGAATGCGCTGAGATCCGAGATGAACTTGAAGAAATCCGAGAAGACCAGCGAGAAATTGATTGAAGATATCATCTGGGGTGTGCCAACGTGCAGTAAGTCCGCAGTGAATGTCGGCGAAGCTGCTCTAAGACCGAGTAGTTCAAGCTCCTGGGTTGGTTGACTTCTGGCAAGAAAACTTCAAAGTCCAGGTTGAAGCGAGGACTGGCAACCTGCAGATCCAATTCTCCGGTAAAGACATCTGTAGACCCCACTAAAGAGCCCGCCTGACCGTATATCTATCTCTAGATGAGCCTCCCACTAAAAAACGCAAGATCAGAAAAGCTTTACCTGACGGCACAGGCGCCGTCGCAGATGATCCATATATGGACCCTTTCGACTTTGATAGAGGCATAGAGATGGAGATGGGAATGGCAGGTACGATCAGCTGAATCAGAAACTTTTCGTAACATAAA